>NW_019167882.1:836113-861297 GCF_002303985.1 Durio zibethinus | reverse complement strand
TTGGAGCATTTTCGAGGAGATTGATAGCCTGAACGAAAACATTAGAATGGTGGATTTTGTGCACACTTACAGGGAAGAAAACTGCTTTGCGGATGCATTACCAAGAATGGGGGTTGATGCAAATGAGTTAACTTTTTACCATGCTTGGTTACAATCAGTTGTGCTAAAATGTCTGGTTTGCAGGTGGCACCAGCTACTCATGCGAATTATATTAGCAGGAGTTCAAACAGATAGATCTCAATGCTTCTGCAAAAAGTCCAGTATCTGGCTGGTGTAAACAGACGCGTTAACAAAGAATGGAATGCAGTAATATGTCATGTGGTATCGCTTAGTCATATTCGATTTCCTAGCGGATGATTTGCCTCTATAATTGTGCTATAAACTGTATTTGACGTGATATAGGCGTCCTAGTTGTATTGATGTTCTGTTTTGGATGAGAGTACCCTGTTCTCATCCGAACCAAGATTTTATCTCTTAATAAAATTATTACTGGCTCAGCAAATATATATATATATATATATGCAAATGTTGACATATAACCAATAAATTGATGAGAAGTCTTCATATTAATATAAACTCACAACAAATCCAAATTTTTCCACTGCATGCGAGCTAATGCCAATTTTTTTTTTTTAATTTGAATAGCTAAATATAATATTCTTTACAAAGCACAATAAAAAATAGACCTGTCCACATGCTAAACTGCCTGTAATGTCCAAACCGAATCGGGTCCTAGACAAGAATTTTCAAATCCAAGTCCAACCCAATCTGCTCGGTGAACTTTATTTTACTATGAAATAATTATTTCTTAATTAATTTTATTAAAATATATAATAATATTAAAATATTAATAGAAAAATATTTTTAATATTTTAATAATAAAATTTAATTACATGGGTTTTAATGAAATATTATACTACATTTTGAGCAAGCATTTTGAAATGTTAATTAGGCATAACCTGATTCATAAACATCTCTAATAAAAAAGTAAAAAAAAAATACTAAATTTCAAGATTACAACTAGTTTTTTCTTCAAATTTACTACTTACAAATAAAACAGAAAAAATTTAATTTGTTATAGGTTACCATCACACAAAAATCAATTATTCAAGAACCCTTTTCTTTGTTAATATTAGTTTGAATACAAACATCTTTTTGCATATATTAAATATACTATATATGTCAACAAGAAATTTCATCTTTAGCAACAAAAGTTTTTGAATTGGTTTGGATAAATTTTGCAGATACTTTTTTTTTTTCAGGATAAAAAGTGTTATGGTATAATTGTTCACTACAAATTCCATTCCACAACAAAAATATATACAACATTGTTGCAAATATTTTTTACAATACTTTCATTTGAAACACCTTATAACAATTTGTAAAACATTTTTATTGGATAAAATGCCATTTGTTGCTGTACGTGTTGCATACTACTTTTTTAACAAAAGTGTGCATAGAAAGTGTTACAAAATCATTTTGTAACACAATTGTTTGTAGGTTGTTAGGAATCCTATTTTATAGTGATAAATACATCAAATTTGCCAAAGCATAAATAACAATTTTAAAATTAAAAAGATAATTTATGTAACAATACAATCAATTTAAAACTGCCTTTTCCAATCTATATATCACATGAGGTTGGAAGCTTCATGATACTTTTGTTGTATCTATGGAGACCTATTATGCTTCTACCAAATATAAACCTTTCCGATCCCATATCCCAGTATACCCTTCCTTTTTCATGGCGAAACCTTCGATTGCAATCTGATCAAGTTTTATTATTTGGTGTTCTCTTGAGGGCAAAATATTTATGCTGTTAAAAATGAAATAATTGTTTATTAAATTTAAATATAATTAAATATATATGAATTATATAGAATAATATTGAAATTTGAAGGGGTGCAAGACTTGCCAAATTTTGTATGCAAATCCTCAAGAGCATGCGAATATAGCAAGCGATGTTGACGAGCATAGGGATTGGCACACCATATGCATAAAGAATTAGAGATGGGATTGTGTCAATTTCAAAGCCGAATGGAGTTTATGGTGTATACCGTAAAGAATTATAAACTGACTTCATTGATGCTTTGGAAGGCCACACGTTAACGTGAATGTCAGCACTATTTTCGCTTCCAGAAACTCCAACTCCTGCAGTAGCCAAGGCAGATATGATTACGATCGATGGCTGGCTAGCTTTACATAATTTAGACACATATCATTAATAAATTCATTCATAGAAAGAAAATGTAGCTTAAGTGACTTCCGTCTTTTCCATTGCAAGGTTTGAACTCAAGATCTCCAAGTTAGTTAAATAATGTCAAATTTTAATTGTTGAGAAAGATCCTTAGAGGCATTGATAAATTAGTGTGTAATCCTTGATTTGATATTTAAGGGAAAATTTTTTAAAGCAAGCATAGGATTTCAAACTATATATAGTTTAAATACCAACTCATTTTATTAGCAACAAATTACTCTATCAGAATTCAACTTTAATTTGAGTACATTGTATTTAGGTAGGTCAGACCATAATCCCATGATACGACCAAATATAAGGGCATTCATGTAGGCAGGATGTCAAAATAAATTATTTAAACCTGGTAGATATTTTGCAATGATTAATGCATTAAATTTGGAAAATAGAAGATAATTTTGATCAATGGCCAGTCAAAGGGCTGTTGGTACCAAAGTTGGAGAACTCCTAACATTGAACACCAAGTTGATGGTGTTCATTTTTAACTAAACCAACATAATTAAAGATGGTGTAGCAGCAATTTCAAAGTCTAGGATTATCGACTTAATACTTCGGTTCTCCATCATCCAAACAACAGTCTCCATGACCATGTGGCCTGTTGGGGAAGCCACACCATCAAGCTATATATAAATTCTATACTTGCTTTGCATCAAGCAGCATTACAAAAATTATAACAATGTCCGAAGTTAAAATCAAGGGAAAAAACTTGAGACTTCATTCTAAAGGTTTTAGATTTGAATTTTGAAAATCAAGAGAGTACAATTTATGGAATGAGAAAATCATATTTCTATTATTATTTTTTTTTTTACAAAAAGTTCATAACCCAAAGATCAAAGAAGTATTGTGATTTAAATTTCAAATCTACTGAATGTTATTTGTTTATCATGGACTAATTAAATTAAACTCCATATTCACATTTCTCTTTGTATAACTTATAATACTCATTCAATTCTCTGCCAGTACAAAAAAGTATCAAATTGTGTCTAAAATTACTAGGAATAACAAATTTTTTATCACTTTAATTTCAGTAATGAGACTTTGATGTTATAAAATTTCTTGGTATAATTGAGAATCCCGTGGAAGTAATGAGAACTTCCAGCTTCTATACATCAAAGACAGATGATAATCTCACGGTTAAACTGACTGGATATATATTAATTACTAAAGGTCATGTGCATGGCATTGTCTTGTTTTAGAAAACCAAGATGCTTAAAAAATTACCATAGTTAAAATAAGCAAATATGATATGAGAATGATCCTCAGTTATAATATAGTAATATCCTAGATTGGAGGGAGTAAGAAAATTTTTTCATTATAAAATACGGCTTCCAATTTTTTTCATTATAAAATATGGCTTCCTTCATTGATCGATTCAATACAATTTTCGCTCTCTCCTTGAATGTTTAAGAATCAAAACATGGATCCATTTTAAAAAAAAAAGTCAACATTGATGATTTCATAACAATTTTGAGATCACTAGACGAAAAAAAATTTTAAATTGAGAAAAATAAGAAGAGTCATCACCAATCTTTTTTAGAGTGCGATTGGTCATCCTAAAATTTATCTTTTAAATCAACTATAAAAAAATGGATTTAAAATTTATTAAAAAGATAAATTTTAGTCTATGAAAATAGATTTTGAGTTTAGAGTTAGTAAACGTGAGAAATAATTAGTGTCATAGGTCGAGACTCAACCTCTAGGCTTATACAGCTCCAAGACCTAGGCATGCACTCATCTGACATCTCAGATCAGCCTACTGTCACGGTTTCACACCCTTATGAGATATTGTTCATTTTGGCCTTTTTGGCCTCATGATTTGTCTTTACAAAAGGCGCCTCACAAGGAATAGATGGTGTGAACCCTTTTATACTCCAATGACCCCCTTTCATGTCCAATGTGGGATTGGAGTACCTTATTTTCTCTTTTTTGGAGTGTTTGGCATAACATTCTCCCCCATCCAACCTCGTGACACCCTCATCATGAAAGATGGTCACACTGTCTACCTCTATCGAGGCACTTAACGTGGGTCGAATGGTCCAAGGCTTGCTCTGATACCACTTTCACAGGCCGAGACTCAACCTCTAGGCTCATGTAGCTCTAAGATTCGAGCATGTATTCATCCAATATCCTAGATCAGCCTAACTGTCATGGTTCACACATTTGTGAGGTATTGTCCACTTTGACCCCTCTAACCTCACGGTTTTATCATACAAAAGGCGTCTTATAAGAAAAAGATTGTGTAAAACTTTTTATACCCTAGTGACCCCCTTTCATGTTTGATGTGAGATTGGAGCACCCTATCTACTCCCCTTTGGAGTGCTTGGCATGACATTAGCACCCTCACAATGCCCATAAATTGGTACCAATTAATCATGTGCTATTTTCGGTGTTAAATGAATGGTTTTTATTTGAAATATTAATACTAATATCCTTCATTTAAAACAAAAAATTTTTGCTAAAACTTTTTATTTAGGAATATTAAGGAAATTTTTAAGTTAAAGAATTATTTTAAAATTCTCCAACATCTAGGCAGAATTTAAAGTAACTCTTTTCGCTTAAGATTTAATGAAATATTCTTTAAAATGAAAATAACACTCTTTGTAAAAGATAATTGTTGGTGACTCTCTAGCATCTAGGCAGAGTACCAAGAATTATTTCTTTTGGAATGTTATTTTTGTTTTATTTTATAACAATTTTAAAATATGTATTTCTCTTTTTTTAAATAAAAATTATATGAAAAAGTAAACGATGATATTATCGAGTAGCAAATAAAAATTAGAGACTGAGAAATGCAAAATGAGTGCCAACAATAACATGATGACGTATGTATGTAAAGTGATTAAATGCAATTTAAAAATTAGATTCTTAAATATAATGAGACCACCTTGACTCTCTAACATTTAGGAAGAGCTTAGGTGTGACTATTTATATTCAAGATCCCGCTTTATGCATATATATTTTTTATTCCATTATTATGGTGGGTTAAGGACTTATACGAAAAACTTAATGAAACAAAGTTTCTTAAATATCTCATCGTCTAGGTGGCATTCAAGAACAAATTATTTCAAGTGTGATTTTTACACATATGCTTAGGATTTTGAAATGGTCTTTGTTAAAGCTTAGGTCAAAGTTTTAAAATTTGAATGATTTTTTTGGTGATGATTCAAGGTTGCATGCCAAATTTGGTGTTTAGGTTAAATTTAAGGTCTTGATCAATTTTTTCAAGATTTAGGATCTCATTTTAGGGTTTTAAGATTAGCGTTTCGAGATTTTGGAGTTTTGAATTTTAGGGTTTTGGTTTGAGTTTTAAGGGTTTTAAGGTTTAGAGAGTTTTAGTTTGGATTTTAGGGTTGGAAGATTTTAAGGTTCAAAGGATTTAGGGTTTTAGTTTTAGGGTTTAGAGGGTTTAGGGTTTCGATTTTAGGGTTTGAGGCTTACGATTTTAATTTTATGGTTTGGAGAGTTTAGGGTTTTGATTTTAGGGTTTAAGGTTTAGGGTTTAGGGTTTTGATTTTAGGGTTTAAAGGGTTTAAGGTTTTAGTTTTAAGGTTTGGAGGGTTTAGGATTTTGATTTTTGGATTTAAGGTTTAGGGTTTTGATTTTAGGGTTTGGGGTTTAGGGTTTTGATTTTATGTTTTAAAAGGTTTTAAGGTTTAAAGAAAGTACAAACATCTCTAAAAATTCTTAATATCTAGGCGAATTTTCGAAGCAAGTTCAATTTTTATAATTTTAAAAAATTAATTAAAAATTTTCATATATTTTCTTTTTATAACAATTTATTATTAATAATTTTATTAATTTATTTATTGGCTTTTTTATAATTCTTCAATATCTAGGTAAAATTATCATGATTTAAAAATGATTATATTCCATCCAACTATCTAAGCTGGAAAAATTTTCTTATAACTAGTTATTTCATATCATTTAATATTATATTATATTATTATAAGAATTATTTTAAAATTAGCAAAAATTTATCAAAATTTTAACTATATACTAATTATTCATTGATTTTTTTATTAATATTATTATAAAACAACAAAAATTTATTCTACCAAATTTAAACATTTAATATGCATAAATAAATAATAATAATAAATTTAAAATAAACAAGTATAATACTAAAAAAAATTCAAAAAAATAATTACTTGAAACCAGTACGTCAACAGTTCAATCCAAGCTTCTAGCTGTTCACCCGCGCCGAGTGAGTCTTGAGGGTTGTTTTAGTGGTTCACAGGGTTTGGTCCGGTTCGAAACCAGTTTAATAGCAATTCTCTGGATCGCGTCTAGGATAGGGTGCTAAGGCTGGTGACTGGGTTAGCGTGCGCGAACCTCGGCGTTGGATTACCGGGTTAACACGTGAATTTAGGCTTAAAACAATCGTTTCAGCCCTTCCCCAAACAACGTCATTTTAAGTTTCAACCTTCTATAAAAACCAAAGAAAATTTCTCTTTTCTCTCTCTCTTTCTGAGAGCTTCTATCTCTATGTCTATTAACCGGTGTCCATCCGCCACATCGACTGTTGTTGTCAATCATTGAAAAATCCTTTAAAATGCTCCAAAAAATTCCTTTTGATCTTTTAAGCTCAAATTCGCCCTTTTTTTTTTGTAGGAAATAGCCTCTATTGGCGTAGATCGAGATTTGAAGTTTTGGTAAATTTTTGTTTTTAAAACTAGAACTGATGATTTCTTTATTATTTTTACAAGTAACTCACACTGATGGTTCCTCCATATGGGGAAAACTATGATGTTTTGTTTTTTTTTTTTTTGGCAGGCTTTTTTTTTGGTTTTTTTTTGTTTGATGGATGTTTGTAGGACTATGAGTGTGGTTTCCAAGTTTTAAGGCTGGACAAAGAAGGATGCTGAAGAATTGAAGGCTTGGGCATATAGATAAAAGGGTCTAAAATTGGGGCTAGCTAGTATTGGGGTGATGCGCGAGTGGGGTGCTAGAACAATGCATGGTCTCTAGGGCTTTGAGAGCTCTTTGGGTATGGGTGTTCAAGCCAAAGGTCTCGATGTCTAGATTTTGGGTTGGCTTTAAGCGTTGATGGCTGTATGGGTTTGTATAGGGCTTGAATGGGTGTTGTCTAGTTATTCTCACATGGGTGTAGGCTGGACATTGGGTATGAAGGTGTAGGGTACTGGGGGTGAGAGGGATCAGTGCCTGGGGGTCATTTTTAGCCAAGAGTGGGGTTTTTTTGAGAGCTCTACCTTCTGTGTTGGTGCTAGGGTATTTTTTGTAGAGAAAATGGGTGCTCAAAAGGTAGGTTTGATGTTGAGGGCAAGGGAATGGGCATTTCAGTAAGTTGCAGAAGGTGCAGAGGAGTGGGTGCACAGGGCATAACAAGGGTGGGTGGTGCTAGTGGTGCCATGCACAGCACCAAGCACTAGCCCCCTGCCTCTTTTTTATTTTTGTTTTTTGTTTTCCTTTTTTTTAATTAATTAATTATTTATTATAATAATAATTATTTAATATTATTGTATTTTAATATTAAAAAAAACAATGGGCTGGCTTAGGTAAAAAAAATGGAATTGGACACTAACCCAAATGGATTAAAATTGAGCATCGACCCATGAATCCAATAAAATCCGAATGAATTTAAAGCTAAGGTTCGATTTAGAGAACTCAAAAAATTCAGACAAAATTTGGAGTCTATAATTATCCCTTTTTGTGCATTGTTGAGAATCAGGAATAGGGCAAAGACAAAAACATTAATTTTGTTAGAAATAACGATTTAGAACTTTTCAAAATTTTTTTGTATTTTTTGTGTTTTTTATATTTTTTTTGGATTTTTGGATTTTTTGGATTTTTTTTTTAGAATTTTCGTTCAAAAACAAATTTAAAAACTTTTTTAAACAAAAACTCAAAGTCATTCAAAAATAAAACAAAAGATCATGCCTAGATTTTAAATCTTGAAACTAAAACAGATTCAATTCGAAAGACTTATGAATCCTGCTTGAAAGGCTTAGAGATTACGCTTGAAGTTTTACAAATCTCGAAACTAATACAGATTTAGCTTGAAAGACTTACGAATCTTGTTCGAAGGTCTTACAAATCATGCTCAGAGGTCTTACAAATCTCAACATCTTTGAGTTCTCCTCATATCAAAGGCATTGACACTTTGAAAATTTAAAATCTTTTATCTAGAAGTCTTATAGATTATGCTCAGAGGTTTTAAAAATTATACCCGAAAGTCTTAGAGATTGTGCCCAGAGGTCTTAAGGATTTCAAAATCTTTGAATCCTCCTCATACATTAGAGGCATTGAAACATTAAAAATTTAAAATGTTTTATCTGAAGGTCTTAAAGATTTTAAAATCTTTGAATGCTCCTCATATATTAGAGGCATTGAAACTTTGAAAATTTAAAATATTTTGTTCAAAGGTCTTAAAAATTGTGTCTGGATGCCAGCTTAATTGAAATTAAATCTTATCTTGTATTAAGTCTCTTCTTCTCATTTTTTCAACAATCCCTTTGCTTTTTACAAATAATTCTTCTTTTAACTTTTTAAACCATTTTGATATTTTGATCTCTTGTCAAGTTTTTTTCTCATATTTTCATGATAGACTTCTTTCTCCCTTTTTGCCCCCTCAATAAAAATGACTTTTTCTTAACGTAGATACCAATGTTCATTTCATGTATATGCCCTTACAAATACTTTTACTATAATGCAAATGTATTTTTTATTATGCAAATGTGAATGCCTTGATTATAATGTAAATGTGAATATCTTTTCTATGATATAGATGCAAATACAAATGTCTTTCTTATTATGTACATGCAAATGGTATATGCAAGTGATGCAAGTGCAAATGTTACTTTCATGATGCATAGACAAGTGATGCAACTACAAATGTCTTTTTTTTTTTGTTTTTTCGCTTGCAAGTCAAATATCTTTCTCATGATGCAAGTGATGCAAATGTGAAGACTCTTTTTGCTTCTATTTTTTTTGAAAGATTTTTGTTCAAATTTTTAATGTTTACTTTTCACAAAAAAATAATCTCAGTATTATGTAAAAAATGCTTAAATGATCTCTGACCCTTTCAAAAATGATCACAAAATTGCCTTACATCAAGTATCTTCGCAATCAATGAAAAAAATTAAAACTTATGACTTTCGAATCTCTTAGAAATTGTTGATTACTATTTGGAATGCTTATGGATAGAAGGTAATTGGCAATTCAATTCTTTTCACTGATAGGCATATCTCATAAAAGCTCGATGAGGGTTGCAAAGATTTCTCTTGGACTCATAAAAGAGATAACTTTCTTAAACACTTTTCTTTTATTAAAAATGTGATACTTCAATGTGTGTCAAAATTACCCATTACTTTTTGAACAAGATTTGGAAAGAGAAAAAGGCTGGTTTTCTTTGTTTTTTTTTTTCTTTTTGATGAAATGCAAAGTCTTTAATAAGTACTAACTCTTTAAAAGGTTTTGGCATCGAGATTTTTTTATTTTAGATAGAACCTTGAACTTTAAAATTTTTTTGGGACCTGAAGAGTCACTTTAGCTCTAAACTGACCTTTGGGTTTTCACATTAGAGCTATATTTTTTAACAATAAAAAACTTGGCCAAATTTTTCCAAATGCCAACAAGTATACACAAATTTTTAAGGACATAGCTCTTCAATTTAAGGTTCTTCATTTGATCATAATAGACTTTTCAAGGTATGTAATATATGCAGAGGTTTTAGGGTTCTAAAAGAATGGATAAATAGGCTCAAATATGTTATTCAAGGTAATTAACCAGGGATCTTAAAGAGAATTCTTCTAGCTTCTTTTTTTTTTTAAACATCTGTCTTCACTTTTTTTACCCCAAATTCTCATTTTCTAAGTACATGTCTTCTCTTACTTTTTTATTATTATTCAATTGAAGTTTCATATTCTTATCCCCAAAGGGCATGTTTTTCTTTCTTTGCTCTTTCTTGGAAACACCTAACTTCATCTTTAGCTGTTCACTTTCTTGAACTCTTAGGATTCCAATTGAATTCTTATTCATTTTTTACCTCGAACTCTCATCTCCGAAGGGCATGTTAGATGCTTTTAATATCAAACACTTTTCTTCAAGCTGGTCTCTTAAAAGTATCCTTATTTTGCCCCTAATATAAAAGACGATCCTTGGTCAACATTTGTTTTGGAACAAAATTTTAACAAGTTCAAATGGGTAGTAAATGGATTTTTTTTTTGTATAAGAAAGATAGAGAAAGATAGTCATTCATCATTTCAAACATGATCACTTGGTTAGAAGAATAAATTCTTTAAGAATGAGATAAAAGGTATTTTTTATTATTTTTTTATGATGCCCCATCTTGTTTTCCATTCAAGGTTCTTATGATGATAAAATCAAATTGTATAGGATTAATCACATAGTTCAGAAAAGGTCTTTGGGCTCTAAATTGTTTAGCATTTTCTTGGTGAAAGGAAGAGAAAATGTATAAATATATAAAACAAATTGTCTTAGGTGAAAAGAAATTTTGCTTCTTTTAGTCTATGTACTTTAAAACATGAAACATAGGTTACTTAAGAGAAAAAGTTTTAGGCATGTTCATCTCTATGGTCATACAAAAAATTTTGACACACATTGAATTACCAAAAGTATCTTACTTGATTTTTAAAATCAAAATGAATTTTCAAAATTGACCCCTTTGTCATGCCCAAGAAAAGATTATCAACCCCTTTATGGTCACCAATTCAAACTCACATTCCCTAAAAGTTATGGTTGATGATTAAATCATTTTGAATGATTAGGAACATGAAAGTATTCGAAAAGGGTGGAAGGTATTGATAAGTTTTTCCTAATAGTAATCACCATTTCCTTTGAGAATCTTTCCATCTTTAAAAAGAAAACTTTTTTCTATTTTTTTTTTTTTTTTATTTTTTTATTAAATTACTTATGTGGGACTTCTTATTCAAATAAATGCATAAAAAAAATTTAATAAAAAAAAAAATCCAAAGCGTTCAATTCTTCCAAAATAAGTTAATAACTCTTAAGGACGCCATGCACATTTCATACATAAACAGTGAATAGATTCAAAAGAAAATCATCTTATCTTGATTTTTTAACATTAGAGACCTTTTTTTACATTTCAATTCTTCACATTTTACAATTGGATAGAGTTAACCTCTATTTTTTATCATTTCTGGAGTCAGAATATCACTCTCAATAAAATCTTCAATCTTTTCTTTCAGCTATTTGTATTTTTCAATTAAGTGGTCAATTGCCCCTATATGATAATCACATTGTCATTGGGATCATAACTCTTTGTCGATGGATTTGGTGTTGTTTTTGGAGGCATAAGAGTAAATATCGACCTTCTATTAGTAAAGGCAAAAGATGAGAAATACAAATTGACAATTTCTTTAGATCATTCCTTGGTCTATTTCAGTTCTTTGTTGGTTGGATGGTAGGTTCAAGTATAGGGACAAAATCATGAATGGTCATATAAGGATAGGGACTTACTGGAGACTTAGATATTGGCTTAGTTGGTAAAGATATAAATTTTGAGAGATATTGCTTATGATAGAGAAATGAGGTTAATGAAAAGGATAAAAACTACATAGGACGAAGTTCTTGGGTATATGCCCCTCAGGTGTGACTACTTGCATCTTCCCTTCATTTTTTTCTATGTATTTCCCTTTTCAACATCGATTGCATCATTAGCTTAATCTTGCCATTCTTAACTGTATTTTTTATCATTTCCTCAATAATCACTATTTCAGCAAAGTTTTTAGAGATATTTCCAATCATTCTTTCGTAATAGGGAGTAATCAAGGAATTGACATATAGAATAGGGATTTTTTTCTCTGATAGAGGTAGTTGTACTTGAGTTGCCACGTCTCTCTATCTATATGCATATTCCTTGAAAGTTTTGGTAGCCCTTTTTTTCATATTCTATAAGGACAACCTATTTGGTGTCATGTCTTTAACATACTTGTATTGTGCTAGGAAGGCCCTAGCCAAATCATTCCAAGGGTAAATTTTACTTCAGTTTGGCTAGGCATACCATATTATTGTAGACCTAGTGAGACTATCTTAAAAGCAATGGATCAACAACTTATCATCAAAAGTGTGACCTATCATCTTTTGATAGTACATGAGGATATGTGTTGATGGGTATTTCATTCCATCATACTTTTTAAAATCTGGAGCTTTAAACTTTGACGAAATGATAAGATCAAGCACTAGACTAAGTTTATTGGCATCAACATTTTCATATATATCATGGCCTTCAATTGCCTTTAATCTCTTTTCTAATAGGTCATACTTGTCTTTCATCACTATATCTCTTAATGGAACTAGTACCCTTTTTAATTTCTTTAATTTTTTAAGGTCATCCACATTAGGCACAACAATGAAGTTATATGGAATAAGCCCAAAATTGACATTAATCTAAATTAAGGGTAACTCAATAGAAGTGCCTGTATAAGGTTGATGAGTTGTTGGAGGATGCTTATGATATATGAGGGTCTTGAACATATGTGAACTCAGATGGATATAATGGTGCTTAAACAACTGTTTCTTCTCTTGCCTTATATGTTTCAATAATTCTGATACCAGCTTAAATGCTATAAATGCATAGACTTAACTTATCTTGTTTTTTACGATGTACTATAATTAATCTTTTATTAATTATCATAAGTTAGAAATGCATGATATGAATTCTATGATCACAAATATCTTTTTGCTTCAAAGGTTTAACGAAAGTATATTTACAATCACCATTCATTGTCCTTAGCTGGCATGAAAAACAATGAATTCAAATAGATGATGCATGATATGCAAGTCAAATTTTATTAGTGCTATTGAGGGAAAACTTGAGTTTCATCCTATATTCAAGCTGGGTTATCTAAAGACATTCTTTCCACCTTAAAAGTTTGATAAAAGTATATTTATAACCATCACTCTTTTTTATGAGCCCTTTTAGACATACAATTATTAAAAGCGAACAAAGGCATCAATTCATAAAAAATTCAAGTCAAAAGAAGTTTTCATTCAAGTCAAAAGTTTCAAGTTTACACATCATGAACCATCTTAGGGCTAGGGCCAAAAAGTGCTAAATCTACTTTTACTCCCCCTTGTCTTGCCTAAGAAAGCCAAAAGTGGTTGACTATGATTACTGGTAAAGATAACCTTTTATTTTTAAGGCTTCTTCTTTTCATTCATCATTTTGGCCAGTTTAACTACTACCTATAGCACTACTTACTATCTCAGCATGGATTAATGAAGGATTCCTATAAATAATTGGCTTTATTTGGCATTAAAACCTAAATATCTGACTTTCATTAGTTTTTGTACCTTATTTTTCAAAGCTGTGCAATATTCCAAAGAATGGCCCGCGACACCAAGATGGTATTCACATCGAGCATTGGGGTCATACTATTTGAGAATATATGGTTTGCGAGGTTCAAAAGGGACAAAGGTAATGAGATAATTTTTTAAGAGCAGTGGGTATAACTCTGTGTAGGACATGGGTATTGGATCGATAGAAATTTTTCTTTTGGTGTTGCGAAAGTTTTTTTCTTCTATGGTTGGTTTGCTTTGCTGAAAAAATGATGGTATAGTTGGTCTTGAGATGAATTGAGAAAGTCTAGGTTAAAAATTAGGTTCAGAGGGTGGTGATGGGATAGCACCCTAAACAAGTGGTTAGGAAATCTAAAGTGGTGGGCATGACTTCAGGGGTAGAATTCTCAGAGGTTGCACGAAGTTTAGGGGACAAATCTTAGGTGCTTGGAAAGGATGTTGAACATAGTCATGAAGACTTAAGTATAGGTTTGGGCTCAAGATAATTGGTAATGGTTGTTTGAAGCAAGGTGACTCTAGCGTGGAAATCAGACTTTTGAGCATAGTCATTTGTGTGGCTAGTTCGCCCATCCTCTCTTAAGCTCACCTAAACTTTGATCACTGTTTGAGTCACCTAATGCTTTAATATGCTTAGGAAAAGTGCTGGAACTAATATAAGCCAATTAATCTTAATTTAATGAAATTGGAAGTGACAACGATCCTTGAGGAGCAATAAACTTAATCCCACCACTACCTTTAATCATTTTTATCAATTGAGCCATCTATTGTTTCATCTCCCAAAGCTCAAGCCAAAATTCCTCTTGATTCAACTCCAATGCACTAATTCTTGCTTCCAATTGATGTCTCATTTTCAGTTTCTTAGCTCTTTGAAAGTTTGGGTTTCAACCTTAGATTTATCAATTTAGAGGAATTTTTAGATAAATCAAAGCTTGAAATGGATAAGAGAAGCCCAAGGAAAAACTTGGATGGAATTTTAGTGGTGAAAAGAGGCCGACCGGTGATAGGGGATGGCAGCGACAGTGGCACATGGATGTCAAAATCTTGGCTACTTTTTTTTAAACAAAAGGTTTCGTTTGTAAGGAAACGAAAAGAATTTTTTTTGTTTTAAAAGGAAAAAAGGAAATAAATTTTTAAAAAAATTAAGGATTTATGCATATAGTATATATATATATATAATAAAGAAGAATAGTCAAACGGGTTCAACCTGACCTAACCCACTTCGACCCATTAACCTAAAAACCAGCTCAACTTGACGGCCTAAGCCTAAACTTTAGTGGATCCAACCCAGACTATATGGTACAAGTCCCAATAAGCTTAATTCATTGGGCTTAGTTTGATTATGGAGTTTTTAGGGCTTTAACAATAAAATCTTTTGGGGTATAATTTTTGGCCTTGATCATTTTTAACATGTTAGTTTTATTTATTTCTCTTTTGCATGTATAACCATGAAAATGGTAATATGGATAAAATGAGATTAATGGGATGTCTGTGTATTACGATATTATTATATTATTATTATTATTATTTTAAAAGGGATAATTTTAGGTTTAAAGATACTTTTTTAGAAAGAGGGCTTTTAGAAACTAAAATGCTTTTTTTTAAAAGAAAAAAAAATTTTAAAAATCTTGCCTAGATATTGGAGGGAATTCAAATCAGGTTTCGAAGGTAATCTTCTCGAATTTCGTCTAAATGTTAAGGAACGAAAAGAGTTTTTCTTCACAAAATAAATAAAAATAATAAATAATGATAATGATAATAATTTCTTTTATCATTATTTATGTTTGCTTTTTTCTTGTTTAACAACTTGCTACATGCTTTAGCATTATAGATTATTATTTATATGTCATTTTAAATTATATTCATGCATTTATTTTTGGAATTTGTAATTTTTTAAATGTTTTTCCAAAAATTAATAAAAGTCTAATCTTTAGAAATAATTATGAAAATTGAACTTACTTTAAA
The DNA here is from genome assembly GCF_002303985.1 of Durio zibethinus. The sequence continues at coordinate 845,780 of NW_019167882.1, read as the reverse complement.
AGTTCGCCTAAATGTTGGGAATTTTTTAAAAGATTCCAAAACCCCTAGATCTTAAAAGACCTTAAAACCTCGAAACTCTAAAACCCTAAAATCCTAAAACCCTAAAACCCTAAAATCCTAAACCTCTAAAAAGCTCTAAACCCTAAAACAAAACTTTAAACTCTAAAAGCTAGCCATACCCTAAATCTAACTCACACCCAAATTTCCTAAACCCTAAAATGAAATCCTAAACTTTGAAAGCTAGCCAACACCCTACATTGCCCAAACCCAAAACCATCATAAAATTCTAAAGAAACATATAAAAATCTCATATAATGTAATTTATTCCTGAATGCTACCTAAAAGATGAGATATTTGAAAAAAAGAGATTTCATCTAGTTTTTTTGTACGATTCCTTAACTTGCAATAATAATAAGATTAAACAAAAAAGTAAAAAAAAAAATCACTAAAAATGAGATCTTAAATATAAATAATTGCACCTAAACTTTTCTTAGATTTGGGGAGTTAGGGTGGTCTTTTTATATTTAAGGACTCAATGTCAAATTACATTTCATCATCATGCATAATATCCATTGGCATGAATACACCTATTTATTATTGTTTGAACTCATTTTTTATGTTTATGCCTTAAATTATTGTTTGCTAGTTAATTGTACCATCATTGGTTTTTTCGCATAAAATGTTTTAAACAAATGTATGCTATTTAAAAATGTGAAATTATAAAATAAAACAAAAAAAAACATTTCAAGAGAAATAATTCTTGGCACCATGCCTAGATGTTGGATAGTCACAATAATTATCATCTGTAAAAAATATTATTTTCATTTTCAAAGAATGTCGTGATGAATCTTAGATAAAAAAGAGTTATATTGAAAAGTACTATGTAGATGTTGAAGAATTTTAAGGTAATTCTTTAACTTAAAGATTTTCATAATATTCCTAAACAAAAACTTTTAGTAAAATTGATTTTCTTCCTCAAAAGTGAAGGGAATTTTATTAAATTTCAAATTGAAATCATTTTATCCAACACCAAAGATAACGTATGATTAATTGGTACCAATTTTCATAGGTGCTATAGGGGAGCTAATCTTTCCCCATGCGTAATCGGCTCTCAAATCTAATTATGTTTTGGTAGGCTAAAATTGTCTTTTTGATAAACTTGAAATTCGTTTTATTGCTTTATCAAAAGCATAACTTTTTGGTGGCCAATGACACCTTAAAAAGATTGGTGGTGACTCCTATTGTTTTTCTCGATTTTAAAATTTTACGTCTAACGATCCTAAAAACTATTATGATAGCATAGCGACTTCACTAGGGACACTTTTGATAATCAGGCCAAATTAATCATGCGTTATACCATGTTTTGGATTTAATGGTTTAATTGATATTTAATTTTAATTTTTTTATTTTAATTCTTTTAAAAAATAGTGCATGTTAGTTACATCCATACTTTGATTTTATCATTTTTCCTTTACTTGTATTGTTTTATTTGTTATATTTTCCCACACACTTTGTATAGGCACTTGCATGCATAAGCTCTAAACCCTAGCTTTGTCCTTATTATGAAGAAGTTAAGTAATTACACTCTCATGAGGTGATAACCTTCATATTTACTAGTGAAACACTTTCACTTAGATTGAAGCCTTTCCGTTTGTAGCTATCATAGGTGAGGATTAGGGTGTTTTACTATCCTATAATGGATGATGATGTGAGGAACTGTTTGAGAACCTTTAGATGTGTAAATTTCTAACTCAGCATATAGTGAACCTTAGGGGACCAGTTTTAGGTAGAGCTTTGTCAACCCTTTCTGTAAAATTATTTGATTAGGACACATAAAGAATACTTTGATACAACCTATACTTTAGGGGTCATAATAATGCAAAGGAAACTAAATTTTGAAAGAAAAGAAAATGAAATGTTTAATATTTGTTCGAGAATTGCATCTTCAAAAAATGTTTTTGTTCATTATTTAACAAAAAGGAAAAAACACAAAAAAATAAAAATTTTAAAAAAAAACAAGCAGAAGGAATTTTTTTTTCTTTATTTCAATTTCTTTGTTAGCTAAATAAGAAGTAAAAGCATGAAAAAGAAAAAGTATGAAAAAAAAAAGATTTTACCCATTTTGTTTCAACCCAAATTTTCTTTGGAACAAATTTAGAATTGAATTGATTTTTATTTTCAGTGTACCCATATCTTAAATAAAAGGGAAGTTTTGGAGCTGACGAAGTAGACTAATAGGCCTTGCAAAAAAATGATTTGGTAAAAATTTTTAAAATAATAAAAAAAACATAAAAGTTAAAAAAAAAAAGGAAAATAGAAAGTTTTTTTTAAATTATTTGTTGGCCAATAAAAAAATGAGAAATAAAGAAATTAAAAAAAAAAAAAAGACTTTTAAATCCCAATCATTCTATGTTTTATAAAAAGAATATATGTATGTGCTTGAATTTTGCCTAGTCTAAAAAATAAAAAAAGGAGAGTCAATGTTATCTCATTCTTTACATTTCATTTGATCGTGTTTGCGTATGTTTTCATGATTTTAGAATTGAAAAAAAAAAGATAGTACATATAATTCATTTCATGCACATATTAATAGATATAATATATGTATTCTACCTCATTCACATCTTATTTAGATAGTACATGCATTATATCCCATGCACATTTTAATAGATATTACATTCATTTCATTTTATGCACATCTTAATGGTAGTGTCAATTTCATTAGGTTTGCATAAAACATGTATTACATTTCATGTAAACATATCTTATTATGCGTATGCTATACCAATGCATTACATATAAGTATGTTTCATCATTCATAGACATACATCTCATTACTCATGTAGTGTATCATTGTGTTTTATGCTTATACATTCATAAGTGATATGATTCTAAACTTGCATTATACGCGCATTGCATTTCATGCAAACACATAATGAAATAGGACATTACATTTCATACACACACACACTCACATATTTTATGTTGTACATATACTGCATTTCATATAAATATGTCTCATCATTCATTTCATGTGCATATTTTCAGAAATGGTACAATTACCATCATACTATACAGTAGATACTTTTCATTTCAGTAAATATGTCTAGTTATTTGATGTACATACATGGGTAAATAATGCATATTTTAGGGAAATATGCATCATCTTTTATTGCATACACATTCACAAATTCATCATGAAAATTTCAAGTCATCCATGCATTTATTTAATTGTTCTTTATGGTATCCCATTATTTGTTGAATAAAAAGCACTTCGATAGGTAAAAAAAAAAAATCCTAAAATGCTTGCAAGGAAAAATCATGATCATGGAAATTTGATAGAACCTAAGTCGTCTTCCAGCCATATAGTTCTTTTTTTGTCTGAGTTTGGTAAGAACTTTGAAAAGCTAAATATTGGAAAGGATTCAACATGTTGAGCTGAATAGGTCTAAGATGAAAAACAACATTATGGAAATGAAAGCATAATCATTGATCACAAACAATTTTTGGTCTCTCTAATGTTGTGTATAATTTTGTTTTTGAAATTCTTGAAAGTGGACTGTTGTTTCTTCAAAAAAAGATGACTTTTAATTTTCAGACTTTGTAAATAATAACACATCGACTGGTTAGATTGGATTTTTAAATTTTGTTTTTCATATACTTTCTAACTTTTGTTTGAGAAAAATTCAAAAAAATGTATTTGTAATTGTTTAAGAATAAAGCCTCATATAAGCAGTTTTCAAGATCATGAAGGAAAACTAGAATAAAAAAAAAAGCAAAAATTTTGAAAAAATGGACTTTTTAAAAAAGAAAAAGAAATCCATAAAAAGTTATAAGAGTCTAAAAAAAAATTAATGATTACTATTAGAAATAAACCCATCCAATACCTTTATACCTTTCTTCAAACATTCTTATATTCCAAACCACTTGCATGATTTCACTCATCAGCCATAATCTCTTAAGAGATATGAACTTGCATTCATGGACCTTATCTTCACTTTATCATGTTCCTAGGTGATGAACAATGAGACAATTTATTTGAAAAAGAAAAGAAAAACTTTTGGATTTTTAGAAAACCAACCAAATATGACATTTTTTTTACAATTCGGATGTGGGTCCTTTGATGTGTCAAGATTATGCCATAGTATCAAATGTGCCAAAACCAAAATACCTAAATTTCATCAAATGACCTTAAACATATAATGGCCCTAACTCTCACCTTACCTTATTCCATGTTTTGGGGCAAATCGACCAAAATAGCAAAATCACCCATTGCCTTTAAGACAACTTGATTTATGCCACAACCTTCTCTTTTATTGAATGACATGAACCATTTAAGACCCATTTTAAGTCCATCAAAGTTATTGTCATTTGAAGTGTCACATTGAAATGGGATGTTTTCCATCAATCGTGTTTGGCAAAGTGGATTGATGTGTGAGTTATAAGGGGCATGTGAAAAAAAAAATGATTGTGGCATCATGCATTTGAAAAGTTTAATAAATCCAAACAAAAGACTTGAAAAATCTAAAAAAAAAAATAGACTCAAAAATTTGTAAAGAAAACCAAGAAAAGCAAAAATAAAAACAAAACCAAAAAAGAAAGTCAAAAAAACTATAAAAATTCCAAGAAAACAAAAACTTTGAAAAAAACATTTTTTGAATTTATTTTATAGAAAGGAATTGATTCTCAACTTAAATGATTGTGCTTGAGATGACAAATGGCCATCTTTCATTATCATTTCAGAACAAGAAAATTTTGTTTCCTTACTACACCTTTAAGCTTGATGAATTCTTTCTCAATAAACCCTAACCAAGGATCACTCTCATGTTGGGAGCCACAAAAGTGACATATTCAAGAATCACGTATGGTAAGGTCCTATACTAAGTATAAGGAAACAACACTACATGTCAAGGGGCAAATATCTAATAAAAAAAAGTTTCAAAAAATTTTTAAACTTAAAAAATCAAAGGTGGATTTCTGCAAAGAAAAGTAAAGAAAAAAGGTAAAACAAAAAAAAGAGATTGATTGGCAAGTGTGGAAAATTAAAAAAAAAAAAGTCCTAAAAAGAATCTTGTATATAATGTGAAATGATCTTTGGTTTAATCACCCTTAAATGCATTTTAAACCTATTTATCCTTTCTTTTTAAACTCAAAAGCTAGCCTACAGTACGTCTTTAAAAAAGTTCATTTGGATCAAGTATGAATGCTTAAATGATAAGCTTTTCTTTGAGGAACCGTTATAAAACTTGTAAATCCTTTGCTCTTTTTCATTGCCAAAATACCCATTTGATATGTCCACTCATTTTGGATAAAATTAGAATTCTAAAGTGCATGGTGGAATAATCAACAAAAAGAAGACAAAGAGAAAAAAAAGATATGGCTCTAGGGTGAAAACCCTAAAACAATGGCAATCTAGAGCAAATTTGAAGATTTCGAAGCTATTCTTGATGCCTAACAAAACACGATAAGCTAGTCTAAAATGATCCATACTTTTATAAGATTAAAAATGTTGATGCCTTGAAAGTTTGATATCCATTAAAGGGATTGATATTGAAAATTTGAGCCTTTTTCTTGTTCTAAAATGGCTATTCAAAATTTTAAGCTTATTATAGCTAACCTTGACATCTATGAAAATACCATATTTGAATACTGTAAAAGTGTCTAACATGTTTGGTTTTCAAGGGATTCGTGCTTTTTTAAAAATAAAAATTGTTTCATTTGTGAGCCTAGATAGAAAAATACAATCTTTTTTATTCCCTTCAAGTGGTGAAGTATTCTTAAATGAATTGAAACCTTGACATGCTACACCATTCAATCTATCATCATTTCATTTTTAATAAGGATTGCTAATTTTTAAGAGGTACCAAAGTAACATTTGTTTGAATATTTAATTGTCTTTAACAATGAAATTTAATAATGTAGGGAAATTTATTGATTTTTTTGAAAATTTTTGAATAACCAATCACACATTTTTGTAAAAAATAAGGAAACCATGTTGTGAAAACTTTTAGACTGGTCAAGATTTAATAAAGCAAATATTTTTCATTTAAAAATTAAAAAAAAGAAAAAAAAAGATTTTTTTGGAGGAACATGGTGGTTTGTCTTCCTAATTTTGCAATCAAGTCCAAAATGTATGTTGTATGTTGTATAAAAATGAGAATAAAAAGGAAAGCATGTTGAAAAATAAAAGAAAAATCAAAAGAGCCCATTTTAAAAAGAAAGAAAGAAGAAATTAGTGAAGAAATAAGATGAACCAAGTGAAAAGATAGGAAAAAAAGTAGGTTGGAATCTTTTCGGGAAAGGTGTTGGAAAATGAATTTTTAGTGTTTGCATCTTTTAACACACATCTGCATCACCATTTTCAATATTGGTGTTTGCATCCATACTAAGGCATATTCATCATGAAATTTTTTGCATGTTCATTGGCATTTTTTAAATTGAATTTTGTAATTGCAAAAAGCATTTGAATCATTGAAAAAATAATTGAGTTTGTAAATTTGCATTTATACCTTTGAGGCATCTATACATATATTAAAATTTGTGCTTGCATTTGTAATGGGCATTTTCATCATGTAAAGAAAATTTGTTTGTAAAAATTTTGTAATTACATCTTTGTTGAATTTATTTGTGTCGTGAAAAAACTTATACTTGCATCATTGTAGGGGCATCTATATAGAAAGAATATTGACATCTACATTATAGGGATAAGTTGGCATCCGTATCTTTGTCAGGTACGTTCGCATCATAGAAAGTCATTTGCATTGCAATCACAATAAAAGAATTTTGCTCTTATGACCATTTGCATTGGTGTAGAGATATTCACATTTTTACCATTTATTTTGGAATTAGCATTTGCATCATAATTGCATTTGTCGATTTTACTAACAATGGGAAAATAAAAATTGTGTACATTTTTTTTTTTAGTTTGGGAAAAATAGAAGCACAAAAAAAATTATTAAGGACAAAGTCAACCAAGAAAAAAGAGAAAAAAATCTACAAAAAGAAAAAGAAAGAAAAATGAAAAAGAAAAAAAGTTTATCATGAAAAAAAAAAGAGAAAAATAAGGAAAAAAGAAAATAGTTTGGTTTAAATCAAAAATAACGAAAGAGTTAAAAGAAAAGGATTTGCAAAAAATGGAAAAGATGTTAAAAATAAAATAAAATAAATGAGATACAATATAAGATAAGTTTTAAGTCTCGTTTAGCTGGCGCCCAAACTTTAGGCCTAATTTAGCAGCACTTTAAGCCCATATTAGCTGGTACCCAAGCCTAGATTAGCTGGCATCTAAATTTTAAACCTAATTTAGCTAGCATTTTATGCCAAAATTAGTTGGCACCTTAAGCCCAAATTAGCTGACATCTTAAGTCCAAATTAGTTGGCACCCACGTTCAAATTAGTTGGCATCCAAATTTTAAACCTAGTTTAGCTGACACTTTAAGCTCAGATTAACTGACACCTTAAGCCTAGATTAGCTGGCACTTTAAGCTCATATTAGCTGGCACCCAAGCCCAAATTGGCTAGCATCCAAATTTTAAGCCCAATTTAGTTGGCACTTTAAACTTAGATTAGCTGGCACCAAAAATATTTAAGCTTAGTTTAGTTGACACTGGGATTTTAAGCCCAATAAAATTGGTACCAGTTAATGAAAATGTTATGATCAAGTTTCCTTCAATGATTTCTCAATGGCGATATTTGAGATCTCTTTGGTGGTGATTTTCAAAAACATTTGCATTCATTCAATGGTGACAATTGAGTATCCAAGTCTAAATTTGCATCATTTCTCGGTAGTGATATCCAAGATCTCTTCAATGGTAATATCTGAAGTCATCTTATTTTTCGATGATAATATCCAAATTTCAAAAAAAAATTATAAAAATTAAAATTTCTTTTGGAAAAGAGAATTTTAAAAAAGATTCATAGGTATTCTAGGCGAAATATTTTAAATCTTTAAAGTTTCAATGCCTCTAATTAGACAAACTTTTTCCAAATGAGATTTTAAAGTTTCAATGCCTTTGATAAAAAGAACCTTTTTTAGATCAAATCTTTGAAGTTGCAAGGCCTCTCTTTAGAAAGCATTTGTAGGTTTAAAGATTTATAAAACCTTCAGGCATAATCTTTAAGTCTTACTGGTAAGATTTGTAAGTCTTCCAAGCTGAATCTATTTAAATGCTGAGACTTATAAAACCTCTGGCATATTTTCTAAGTCTTTCGAGCGAGTTTCATAAAAAAATAAAAATAAAACAAAAAAAAAAGAGATGATTTAGACTGAAAACTTGGAATGGGCAGTCGAACCAAAAAAAAAGGGATTGTTTATGTTAAAAATTTGAAAAGATGGCTTAAATGAAGGTGGAGCTAGAAAGAAACCCATCACAAAAAAGAAAAGAATAGACAGCATAAGGCTGGATGAATCTACGCCAGAGTTAAGAGAAATGATTTTTTGGACAAGTTTCCATTAATTGCAAGTATGGGGTAGGGATTAGTTATATGAGATCAAATATAGCAAAATTGCAAATGGAATCATTGCATTTATCCCTTGAAATTAATATAATGACTAATAATGTTTATAATAGACTAACGTGTCATTTCATCCTTCTTTTTTGACTTGCGACTTAGTCCCAGTCATCTTTATTCTTTAATTTATAGCTCAGTCTCAATCATCTTTATTCTTTAACTTGCGGCTCAGTCTTAATCATTATTATCTCTCAACTAGCTTAGTCTCGATCATTCTTATCTCTCAAATTGTGGCTCAATTTTGGTCATCTTTATTTCTCAACTTGTAATTTAGTCCCAATCATTCTTTTTTTAACTTGCGATTAAATTTTAGTTGGTTTTATTTCTTGACTTGTAGCTTAGTCCTAATCGTTCTTATTTCTCAAATTATGGCTTAGTTCTAGTCATCTTTATTTTTCTAACTTGTGGTTCAGTCTTGATTGTTTTTATTTTCTAACTTGTAGTTCAGTCATGGTCATCTTTGTTCTTTGGCTTGTGGCTTAGTTTTAGTTATTTTATTTTTTTAACTTGCGACTCAATCTCGGTAATTCTTATTTTTTAACTTGCGACTTAGTCTTGATCATCTTTATTTCTTAACTTACAACCTAATCTTGGTCATTCTTATCTCTTAACTTGTAGCTTAGTCCTAATTATCTTATTTCTTAACTTGCAATTCAGTCATAGTCATTTTTTTCCTAACTCGTGGTTTAATCTTATTTTTTTTTTATTTTTTGACTTGCAGTTCAGTCTTAATCATATTTATTTCAACTTATGGCTCAATTTCGATCATTTTTATTTCTTGACTCGTAGTTCAATCTTGGTCGTTTTTATTTCTTTACTTGTAGCTCAGTCCCAATTATTTTTATTTCTTAACTTGCCATTCAGTCTCAATTATTCTTATCTCTCAACTTACGGCTTAGTCTCGATCATTCTTATCTCTCGATTTGTGATTTAATCCCAATCAACTTTATTTCTCGACTTGAGGCTTAGTCCTGATCATTATTATTTTTTAACTTACAGTTTACTTCCAGTCATTTTATTCCTCTATTTTAGGTTTAGTCTAGATCACTTTTGGCTTTGGAAACCTCTCAAAAAAAATAAAATAAAAAAAAAAAAAAAAAAACAAAACAAACAAAAACCAAACACCAAAATTTTTTAAAAAAATCCAAGACAATAA
>NW_019167882.1:658977-835113 GCF_002303985.1 Durio zibethinus | reverse complement strand
CAATTTTATTACTGGGTCAATTTTAATTAAGATTTAAGGACCCAATTAAAAGGCTCAAGGTTTGAATGATGAGGCCAAATTCAATTTTAAAGACTCAATTTCATTTTATTTGACATTAATCACTTAAAATAATAATAATAATTAATTACAATAAAAAATCAATAAAAGACAAAACTTCTTCTATTATGAGCCATTTTTCCAGAGTGTCCTTCCCTAAAATTGCCTTCTTCATTTCTGCTCTTCCTTTCTTCACCTATTGTTTGTTACCCCTATTTGCCTTAAGCACAATTCTTCACAAGTTACCAACCTCCAGAACTGCAATAGCAAAAGGTTAAATTCTATACTTTTCAGAAGAAAAATCGCTTCACTTTACAGCAAGTTTTTTTAAAAAGCTTGCTTAGATTCCTGATAAAAAGGGAGAGGCCAATTTTCATAGGGAAAAAATGCATAAGATAGCTTCAAAACCTTTCATTCGGCCTCTCTCATCATCACAACTTAACACATAACCCCTATTAGGCCAACCTCCTTGATCTTGATCATCCCATTACTAAAATACTCTTTATCAGCCACCTTACTAGCCTTAAAGCCACCATTGCCAAAACCACCATTCTGGCAATACCTGAAAACAGCAAAAGGACCTTTTGAACAAAAAAGAAACTATCACCCATTATTCAGCCCTTCACGGCCTCTCTAAAAACTAAAACAAAATCAACCCACTATACATTACAAGAAAATTAACATATACTGAAGCTCAAAAAACTATCAGTAAAATAAAAAAATCTGTTAGTATAGCACAATAAACCCTATACCAACGGTCAAAATGTGTATTCTAATGAATTTTTAACTATTAGTATATCTCTTGTCGATATAAACCTATACTGACGGTTTTTAAAGTATCAAAATAGCTTGTAGAGATATACGTATGGTTCAAGACCATCAGTAAATATATATATATATGTTGGTATAGCATTTATTGTGTATTCCACCATTATACCTTTTACCAACAATTAACACCTATCAATATAAATTGTATGTTTTAATTTTTCTTGCCTATATAGATGGTTAATGCCAATAAGTATAGACTTATAATTTATCTTACCTATACTGATGCTTAAAGCCTGTTAGTATAGATTTGTATGTTTTAATTTTCTTATCTATACCGATAGCTAGCGCCTGTCAGTATAGACTTATATGTTTTAATTTTTCTTACCTATATCGATGGTTAGAGACTATCAGTATAGATTTATAAGTTTTAATTTTCTTACCTATACTGACCAATAGAGATTGTCAGTATAGACTATATAATTTAATTTTTATTATATTTTATTGACAATTAGTGGACTATTAATATCACTTGAAATATTCCAACGATAAGTGTATTAGTATAAACGTTATGGATGTTGGTAAATTTTTTTAAAAATTATATTTCAATTATTAATATTAATTTATTTATAATCATATATGATATGTTTTCATATAAACAAAAAAAAAAAAACACAATAAAGTAAAAGATATTAATAACATTAAAACTACAAGTAAATTATTTATAATCCACAAATTTAGTATAAGTCAAAAACTAAAAAATACAATCATAAGTTTACACCACCTGACAGCTAAAAACCTTTTGATCACCTTAAAACTTCAATAGAACTCTGAATAAGATAATCCTAAAAAAAATTTGTGAACTAAAAAACAATTGCAAAACCACCTCAATAAGAAAAAACATACATGCACCTATTACAAGCCCTTTCCAAAATCAAAATATTTTAATTCACACAAAATATCAAAAGTTTTAAAAATGTCAACAAGTGTAGCCATATCATATAAATAACAAGCTCAATGAATCTAACTCACTAACAGTATTCAATATACCAATCAAGCATCACAAAACAACAATTTTATTTCAACAAAGTGCATAACATCCAAATTAAAACCAAATCCCCCTACAAACATAATGCTCAGAGTAAATAAACAACTTTCTAAAATAAATGATCCATCATAGATTTCTATAAAGAAACACCTGCATAGCATAAAAAAATCCAATTAGATAATACTTATAAATTATTTTATATACACAGAAGGTAAGAAGGTAATCATTCATTCATATATTAGTAGAAATAATTTTATAAACATCTTATTCATTTATATATACAAAAGGTAATCATCCATTTATATACTAAAAAATAATTTTATAAACATCATATTCATTAGTCTAATGCATGAATGAACAAGAAATAACCTAATTTGCATGTGCAATCTCCTCGTTATTTTAGTTTAATTCCAAATAATAACTTAATGAATCCAACCTAAGATTATTTTAGTCAATAGAAGTATCATTAACAAATATTTTCACTATAACATTCAAGTCTACAACTACAAAGCATACTTACATCATAAGGAAGCCTTTTCAAAGAAAACAAAAAAGGCAAGAAAGCATTCTCAAGGGAAAAAGAGCAAGCTTTAAATCATAGTGTAATTTAATGATTATGGCAAAGACGATGGGTAATGTTTTAAGAAAACAATTACATTATTCGAAACCTAGATTCAAAATTGATTTTGGCATTCTATCTAAGAAACAAGTATCAAGCAAAGTATTTTCACATATATATCATGTGACAATGAGTTTACCATTTTCATTTTGATTAGGGTGATGACTTGAATTTGAAGAATGATAATTTTCACATGCGATTTCTAGAGCACTACTAGCATCAGGAACCTAAAAGTAATTCAAAAGAAATTTCAATAAAGTTTAAAATTCATGAGCAAAATGACAATTTATATATATATAAACTAAAATAGATATAATATATACCTTTCTATTCACCATGTGAGTAACATTATTCAAGATATCCATATTCTCATTAGGAAATTAACTTTTAAGTACCGACAAAAGAGTACTTAAAATTTTTTTCAAGTCTTTAATTTCAGCCTTTAACTCTTGTACATTTTTCTTATGCTAAACCAATTCAAAAGATAAAGGACCATATTATTTAGATGAAGTTGATACTGTACCCAAAAAACGAACACACATTTTTTTCATCAGTCTTTTAACTTTTGAATAAACATCATCTTTCTATGAAACTCCTTCAATTCCTTGACACTATTTTGTCTCAAGCATTTTTTCAAAGTTTTCTAAAATTGTAAACAAACAGTTTAAGTATAAGAAACTAAAACATAATAAACAGTATAAACTAAATAAATACTAAAATTTCAGCTGCCTCTTCACAACACTTCCATCTTACATTACGAGAAGAATATACACCTCAACATTATGGTGGAGTTTTATTAGCTTCTTGTTTTTACAAAGGTTACAACTTAATTATTTTAATGACAAAATTGCACCATATAAAAGTAAACTCATATTCATTTAACTGAGAACAACAAAGAAATTAATATATTGTACCAAGGTTTGAATGTCCTCTAGACTAAGTTTTATTCTTTTGCAATGAGGTCATCTAAATTTTAGGCGGTTTGTTTTAGTTTGTCTAATTTTGTTCCTTTAATGAAGAAGAAAAGATGTATTATAATAGTTATTATTATATCATAAAGTTAGAAGAAAGTAAATAATATATTTTGTAAACATTTACCTTCGTTTTATTAGTCAACCAATGTACAACAAGAAACATGAATTGATCTTTGTCTACTTGAAATCATCAACCTTTGCAACCATTTCCTCTGGTGTTTTGTGTTCATCATAAAATTTAAACTTCAATTCGTTTTTCCATTACCTCCACTAAGCACCCATGTTTCTTATTGTCTAAGACTTAATTTTTTGAGTTATTCTTCATCAACTAACTCATCAGAATCAAACTTATGAAATTCAAACTTTGACTACAATTTTAAAAGGATAATTGAAAATAACATGTCAATATATATTATATGAATTGACACTATTAGCATAAACTAAAAGATTATTGTCATGGCATTAAAGAGCAACTAAACCATTATCATATTAATACCTCTAATGTTTTCCACATTTCTTCGTTTTTATCATCTGATATTTCATGCCAATTTGTATAACTAATTGGTGCAAAGCTAGGCATTCTCACCATGCTACCAATGAATCGAGTTAAAGTGCAAGATTTATCACCAATAGGTACAGCATCATCATTATCATTGACAAAAATATGCTCCTTTTTTTCCAAATCCCAAATATCAGCCATATATGTAGGACCTCAAGCTTTTTTACATTAAGCATTTTTTATATGAAAAAATTACATGCAAAGAAAGTAATTAAATTTATTAAAAAATTTAATTGTACAACATTATAAGGTATAAACATTTATACTAATAGAATATTGTGTTTTTGTACCTGAATGTTCCACTTGTTCATCTTAATTTTCATTATTTGTAGATTAAAAAATTAGTTCTTGAGATTTTTGTAAAGGCTTATGTTATGAAAGCTCTGGTTCTAGAGGCACATGTTGTTCTTTATATTGTGTTTGCAATTGAGAACTAGAGGTGCGATTTGCCCTAGAAATATTCAATTGTCTATGCTTTTCCATCTCAAGTCTAATAATACATAAAATTTACTAAGTATAATATAAAAGAAAATTTGATAGTGGCAAACCATATAAAGCCTTAAATATAATTTAATGCATTACTTGATCACACATAAAATTAAGTAATTAAAGTTGGTAACATAAAAACAAAATATAGTGAAATATGTCTTACATTGCAAAACCTAAACATAAAGTTAAACTGTTACATAGAATTAAAAATGTCTTCCCCAATATGTTCATCTATGGGATCTTCTTCTACATGCTCATTTTCCATCTCCAATGTGACTTCCATTTCTTCATCATCAACTTCACTTCTAACCCAATTTGAAGTACTATTTGTGTCATCAAATTCAACAAGAATTTCTTCATTCTCTTGCTCTCTATATAAGGATGATTCATCACCCATATCAAATACATTTCTAAGTTTTGCATGCTTGACAAAAACCCAACCATTATGTCTTTCATCCTTAACATAAAAAACTTTTATAGCTTGTGATGCCAAGACAAGAGGATTATGAACCAAATTAGTTCCAATATGAGCTAGATGTGAAAATTTCACAAGAATGAAACCAAATTTAACTTTTTTGCAACCTTTATTTATATCAATCCAATCAAATTTAAATAACACCACCTTAAATCTACCAATATAATTTAATTGAATGATGTCTTTCAAAATCTCATAATATTAACTTCTCCCTTAATAGGTTGTGCATCTCTTGTACTCGCATAACTCATCATCTTGGTTGTTACAACAATCTTATTATTTTGAGTTTTCAAGTATCTTTCACGTGCCTTTGTATGAAATCTAAAATCATTAATGATATAACTAGTATTTTCTAACAGTATTAGTTAAACCACGAGCAAGCCACCTAAGTTTATCTATGATATTTGCATCTTTTTGGTGATCTAAATTGGTAACCTATGCAATTTCATATTATGTCAAAATAATTATCTAACTATAAAAATTTTGGTCACATATTTCAAACCATGATGTGTGATTTACATGATCATGAAACCAATAGTTTCACTTTGCAACTTTTGTATCTCATATAGTGTAAGTCAAAGAGACTAATTATGCCTCTTAATAAGTTGCTCATGTTTTCTACATGAAAGAAATTCTTAGAAGATTATACAATATACTACAAAGAAAATTATCAAGTATAATATATATATAAATATGTGTTCTTACTTTATAAAAGAAGCAATCGCATCAAAATTAAATAGCACATATCGATGTGCTTGAACCATAGTTATAGAATCAACTACAATGCATAAGACCCTTTTATGCTTGTTAACATTAAAACCTTTACATTTTAATGTTTTCAACGGTCTTTCTATGGTAGAAAGAATAAATATTTCTTCCTCTACAAAAGGATTTTTTATTTCGAATGGGTTGATTAAAAGTAGTTTCCATCTCATCAAAGTATCTTGAACAAAAAATTATGCATTCATTTACAAAGTAGCCTTCCACAATTGAACTTTCAGGACAAGCTCTATTGTGCACATAAGATTTAAGGGTAAGAAGAAACCTATATAAATAGAAGTTCAATAGAAAATATAATTAGAAAACATACTAGTTGAAATTTAGGGTTAATATAACACTTCAAGATATACCTCTCAATAAGATATATCCACTGATAAATGACTAGACCGATAATTTTTGTTTCATTTTTCAAATGGATAACTAAATGTACCATTATTGTGAAAAAAGATGAAAAATCTTTTTCATTTCACATAAAATTAATCTAGCCCGAGACTCAAGTAATTCAAGTGCACGTTTTTTGAGAACTTTAGCATAAAGTTCTTTAAAAAAGGTACACAAGTCAATAAGAATTGAACACACTTTATTAGGTAAAGACTATCGTATTGCTATAGAAAGAAATTTTGGCATTAAGAAATGAAAATCATAACTTTTGAGCCCTATTAGCTTTTGTTGTTTAAGTTGCACACAATGTGAGATATTTAAAAATATTCATCTGGAGTTTTCATTTCCTTCAGAATCTTTAAAAAAAATTTTCATTCAAGCTTATTTGATATGAAACTTGAGGCAAGTATTGGATGTTAGTGCCACAACAAGTCTTTGGATGAAGAACACTCCTTATACCCATTTCTTCAAGGTCAAGTCGCATTTTGTAGTTATCTTTTGACTTTTCTTCTTGCCCAATCAATGCACGAAGAATGTTGTCACAAATATTTTTTTCTATATACATCACAACAAGATTGTGATGCAATAGAAAATACTCCCAATAAGGTAATGTGAACAAAATACTCTTCTTTTTCCATGGCCCATCTTCATTACCATTCCATTGTTCTAACTATCTTAACATTTCACTCTTGGATGGTGGTGAAGAAGCATTTTTAAATTCTTAAGTCCTAGTAAATGAGTTTCTATCATTTCGAAACCTATAAGTAGGTTGTAACCACTTACGATGGCATATGTAATAATACTTTTTTCTATGTTATAACCACTTAGATGCAATATGAAATCCACAACAAGGACATACATAATCTTTTCTAGTACTCCACCTAAACAAATTGACATATGCAGGAAAGTCATTAATGGTCTAAATTAATGCTGCACGTAATTGAAAGTTTTGATTTTTTTAGGCATCAGAAGTCTGAACACCAACTTCCCAAAGTTCTCGTAACTCTTCTACCAAAGGATATAGGTATATATCTATATAGTTTCCAAGACCTTTTGGACTAAGAATAAGTAGAGAAAGAATAAAGTTTGGTTGTTTCATGCACATCTATAGAGGCAAGTTATAAAGTATCAATATAACAAGCCAAGTTTTATATGTCACACTTATAATTCTGAAAGGGTTAAAGCCATCAGAAGCCAATCCCAAGTGAATATTACGAGGGTCAACGAAAAACTCAAGATATCAAGAATATAATTCTTTCTAAGCTAAAGAATCTGTAGGATGTCTTACATGTCTATCCTTAGTATGCTTATATTCATGCCAAGTCATCAAAGGAGTAGTTTTTGAAAACATGAATAACCTTTGTAGTCTTTGAATTAAGTAAACCAATGCAAATCTTG
Source organism: Durio zibethinus (assembly GCF_002303985.1). Next base: position 827,568 of record NW_019167882.1, on the reverse strand, counting down.
GGGATCATTTTTTGAATCATTCAAGCTCTCTTTTCACTTAGAAACGCCACATTTTGAACATATTTCTTCATTTGCCTTATTTTTTCAAAACAACATGCAATCATTGGGACAAGCATGGATTTTTTCATATCCTAAACTGAAGGCAGAAATTATCTTTTTTAATTTTTGATAAAACCCTAGCAATGTATTACCCTATGGTAGAGTAAGGTTCAAAACCTCTAGCAATGTATTGAAAGATTTATTTATCCAACCATTAAAACACTTAATGTGAAACAAATAGATTGCAAAGGAAAACTTTATGAAGTTTTTGCAATTTGGATATAATTTCTCCTCTACATTTTTAAGTAAACCATAAAACTTGTCACTATTAATTCTATGATCATGGTGTTGCTCTCCACTAGTATCTCTAGCTTGTATGTTACCTACATCAACATTCATAACTCTTTCAGCCATCATATCATGTAATAAATCATGAATGTCAGGACCTAGCTCTCTTTCTTCCTCATTAGTTGTTTCAGTAGGTAAAGATGCATCTAAAACCCTCCCCGTGAAATATCCATCGAACATATCTTTTGAGAAAACCATCACATATTATGTGATCAAATGCATCTCTCCTACAAACTCTAAATGTATTGACATATTTGTCATAAGGGCACCAAAATTTTTCATCTTTAGATGATCTTACAAAGACAAAGTCTAAAATACTAATAACTCCTTTTATGTATTCTTCACTGGCTCTTGACGTAAGATTTATCCATATCTTATCCATAGAATGTAAGATGATTTGTCCTAATAATAAAATTATATTTAATTACTTGAAATGTATTATATCTTTAAAAAACTCAAAATTTGAAGTAAACTTGACAATAACAATAAAAGTTATCTAAAAAGGTCAACTTAATTATTAGTAAGTTATTTATTTTATACATGCAACTAATCAAAGTTATCTAAATATCAAAGTTATTTATTTTATAAGTCCAACTTTATGTCCCAATAAAAAAGACAACCATAAAAGCAAAGAGATTCCAAAAAAAATAATAATAATAATAATAATAATAATATAATAATAATAATAATAATAAAGAAGTAAAAAACTAGGATGAAAGGAAAGTACAACACTATGCACCTAAATGATAGGAAAATAGTTAATGTAATATAATAATAAATATTCACAATTGAATGTATCATCTCTTACCAAAAAGATTCCAAAGAAAAGCAGTCGTTAAACTTAAAATACTATATGAATATAGACCTAAAAAGCCAATTTCATAATAAGCAATAACAAATTTTAAAACAAATAGCATTTAAAACTTAAAGGATCATATTATGTCATTAATTTAAAAACTTAAATGAAAACAATAGCATTTAATTTAAACACTAAATAAAATTAGACTATGTAAGCATAATGTCACATTTTCATTAAGAATAATATTTCAAATGTACCTTTATAATTAAACTTATGTATTTTCAGGAGAAGCACAACTAATGAAATAGGCAATGTGACTAAAGGTTGCTTTGCATCTTGCACAAGCTCTAGAATACCACATAAAAAATATAACTAGTTTTTGAAATGTCCAAGATGTTTCATGGTTTTCATGCATCTAATTTTGTGTTTGAATTTATATAAATATATAATGTAGAAAATGGACTTGTACCAAAAAAACAAAGGACAACTTTGCAAGTTATTTGTTATTGGTCATCCATGAAAAATTCCAATATGTTGTTAGGTATCAGTGGCCTTCTTTCATATGATATCTCTTTGCCAAATATATGAAGCTAAGCTTATAGATCATGATATTGTTCTTGTTTAAGAACTAAAGTTTTCATTTTTCTAATTTCCTATAATGAATTAATTAAAAAATAATAGAAATAAAAAAAATATAAAGAGGAAGGAATTAGGAGAGGGATGATTGAAAAAGCCAAGTACCATAAATTGTGTAGCCATGTCATGAAAAAAAAAAATCTCACTTTGCTGGCAAATGCTAGCACCATATATTTAACTGAAAAAGCCAACCACAAAAAAATTATACAACTACCATATATATAGTATTTGATTACAAATGCCATCACCATGTAAACAATTATATATTTTTATTATATATATTTAATTGAAAAAGCCAAACAATAAACAATTATATATAATCTAAACAATATATAAACAATAAATAATTATATATAATGTAAACAATATATAAACAATTATATATAATCTAAACAATTATATAAATCTTATTATGCTGCTAAATACTGGCACCATATATTTAATTAAAAAAGGCACCATATATATAGTATTTGATTACAAATGCCACCACCATATAAACAATTATATATTTTTATTATATATACTTAATTGAAAAAGCCAAACAATAAATAATTATATATAATCTAAACAATTATATAAACCTTACCAAATGCTTTATTATATATATTTAATTGAAAAAGGCACCATATATATAGTATTTGATTACAAATGACATCACCTTAAATCACATTTTTATTACAAACAATTAATTAACTTACTTACAAATTTTGATATATATTTGTCAGCAGATAATAGATTTTATATTCAATCAAAATTGTAGATTTTTCTTTCTCACTTAACTCTCCAAAAAACCATCAACAAAAATAGAAAAACATTATCCCTGTGATAAAATAAGAATCAAATATGCTATCATAGAACTACATACAACTAAGGCAAGGTTGCTTTGGACAAGGGTTTGTGAATGGGAAAAAAAAAAAAAAAGACAAACCTGTTATCATCACATAATCAATTTCGGTTGAATAAGTAAGAGAGAAGCAAAGGATATAAGGAAAGTAGCTCAAAACAAAAACAAAAAAGCTACAGATGTGAAATAGTGTTACCAATGGAGGGTTATTTGGGTTTGGGTTTTAGGGAAATGGGGAATATTTGAGTAAGGCTGTGAGAGAAAGACAGATGAGAGGGAAGACAAAGTAAGATGAGGTGAATGAGAGTGAGATAAGATGAGGACTATAATGGTGGAAGCAATCTTTTTTAGGCGATATAAAAACTGAAAGGTGGGAAAGCAAGGATAGGTAAGAACAATGGGTACAAAATTTTCACTAGTTTTGTTTTAATAAGTTTTAATTCTTTTTAAAGGTTTTCACATAAAAGACATGGGAGGATAAGGACCAAATTTTAACATATACACTTGTCTAGTTTTAATAAGTTTTCATATAAAAGACGTGGAAGCATAAGGACCAATCTTTTTCAAGTTTTTCTTTGAAAAATACCAAATTCAAGCTTATGATAGTTTTTCCTCCTCTATGAAATCCTCTTAACTTGTTGAAAAATAAAATTAGAACTTTCTTTTTGTTTAAGGGGATTAGATCTCTGCACTTGTAAATCAGCATAAGGACCAATCTTTTTGAAGTTTTTTTTTTTTTAAATGCCAAATTCAAGCTTATGATGGTTTTTTCTCCTTTATGAAAGCCTCTTAACTTGTAAAAAAAGAAAATTAGAACTTTTTTTTTTTGTTTCAGGGGCTTGGATCTCTGCACTTGTAACTCTTCCAATTGCAAGCCTGGAGACTTATGCAGCAATGGAATCTTACCACAATCAACTGAAGCTTTGATTGTTAAATGAGAAGGATCCTACTGTCTACCAATGCACTGATTGGCTGGTTGATAAGTTAGGTACAAAAGTGCATTCCTACTTTTGGCTAGATGAATATTCAGAGAAATATGATTTTGTACAATACTAAAAAGATGAGTGGGTGAGTGGTTTAACATCTTGGCGGAAGGCATTGAAGATTTTAGATTCTGATGTTTCCATAGAAGGGAGATGTGCAAAAGTGACTAACTAGCTTGATCGAGATAAAGTTTTGTTGTTTGGAACCCTGGCTCACAGTATGGGATCTATGATTGTAATTGGGCAGCAATGGGCTACCTGTGTGAGCATGTGTTCAAGGTTATGAAGGTCTATCGTGAAAAAAGGTCTATTTTGTCATCTGTCACTGCATTTCAATACAACAAGGCTTTGATTGACATGCTAAATTGCCCGTCTCATCATTCTTTTATCTATGATTATGCTGTTTCTTTAGCAATCTATTACAAAAATAGTTAAGTTCACTAATTGCTCCTATTCAAAAGCAATCCATGGATGCTACTCAGCAAGGAAGTGCACCAATGGTTTCTACAAATCAAAATAGAAGATTAGTTGCCGAGGATCATTGTGTAAATGGGAACATACAGTCTAATCATGAAAAGGGTTATGATATTTGCTTTAAGGCTCCTGCTGGTATTGCTAGTGATTTGGGCAGTGAATCAGTTGATCAAGTAGTTGGTATAAATGGCATTTCTTGTAAGAATTCTGGAGAAGGAATATCTAGTTCTGAGATGGATGTTGACACAGCCCCCAGTATTTCTCCACCTGAATTACCATCTCTTTATGAGGAGATTGTAGCTAGTAATGTCTTTTTTGAGCCAGGAGAGAGTGCTTTGATTAACATGGTCACTAATATGAATTGCAAATTACCTCCCAAAGATAATGCTTTAACTAAAATATGAGAATTAATTAATGTGAGATTTTTTCAATGTAGAAAGAGCATAACAGCATTGGCAAGAGTACATTGTTATTTTATAAGCATTTAGCCAAAATTTTATTCAGCTCCAAAATGAAAGTAATGATTCTTTTTTAAGATTGTTACTCATTAAGATTGTAATATGGTTCTTACTCTAAAATCCGATAGTTTTTCAGAACACTTACATTTACTTTCAACTCATACGATTGTTTGGCAGCAAGAGTAGTGAACCTCCATTAACGTTGATGTCCACTCCTGAAAAGCCTGCCCATCCATGTCTGTTACATCGAGCCACAAGTGCTTTTGGCTGAAGCCTCAGGTGCTTTGAATCTAGATGTATCAATGGCATCAGAAACTGAGAATGAGATTAGTAGTAAGAATCATTCTTCTGATATTGGTCTCCTATCAGCATGGCCATAATGTTAATTGGGAATTGTCGCTGATCTTGATGATGAATCCAAGGTAGTTGACAGCAGTGTGGCTGTATCCTCAGAAACATTCCAAAATCATTCAACAATATTGCATCATGGTGACGTTCAACTACCTATTGAAGTTGCAGCTCAAGAAACTAATGATTCTGGTAAGAAGGAACTTAGTAACAAACCTTATACAACTAAATATGAACTTAAAAAGGAGATTTGCAAGCAGGTAAGGAATGAGCAACAAACCTTATACAACTAAATCTGAACTTAAAAAAGAGATTTGCGAGCAGGTGAGGAATGATCAGAATGGTGCTCTTACTATGAAAATTGTTTCAGAAAAGGCTGCTAACAACTCTGCATTCAATGCTGGCTCTGTCAAACAATATACAGGTGCTAACTAATTTCATCATTCAGCAATTTCTTATTTCTTTGTACATGCTCCTTAATTAATTTAATTGTAATTTTGTGATTCTGCCAGTTGCACTAAATTTTAGTAGTATAATTGGCCAACAAATTATCTCGCATTGTACATGTAGATTTTCATTTTCTTGCCAAACGTGGATCACTTATAACTTTTGAGAAGCTATTTCTAATACACGTTCAAAATTTTAAAGTCCAATTTTTAGGCTCTTGGGCGTTTATGTGCATAGCAGTTTTTCCATTCAGACTAGTTGAAGCAATTTAACTATAGGCCACCCAGAGATCAAGGCTCCTGTTAAACACATTTCTCTTGCGGCAGGCATCCTCAATATCCTTAACCCAATAACTGAGCATGAATACAATAAGGAAAAACACCTAAGATGCAACCAATGCCATTTTGTATATCCTTTCCCTAACATTATGATTGTACTTTTTATTCTTAAGCTTGAAATGTTTTCTTTTTTCATTGTTGCAAGTTTTAAAGATGGAAGAAAAAATGGATTTGTCTTACATACGTATCATTCTTTTAAATAAAAATATTATTTTATAAAAAAATTTTACAAATAACATAGAAAAATATTTATATAAATATAAATATGATTATGTAGATTATTTATAATTTGACTTTTGATCTAAAATAATTTTAAAATTTTATAAAACCATATTAAAATTGGAATATTAATTGAAACCAACCAATATAATATTTAACATATTTAAAAATTTTAGTCTAATTTTAATTATAAATTTATTAATTAATATAATACTTACAAGTTTTATTTATAACTTATCATCATTTAAAATTAATTAAGTTACAAATTTTATTTATTAATAATTATACTTTTTAACAAATTATAATTTTTGGAAATTTTATTAGAGGAAAATATTATGAATAATAGTTTTTCAAAAAGAAATTAGAATAAATACTTTTTTAGAGCTTATACTGATGTTTATTATAACCGTCGGTATATAATATGTTTATACTGTTGGATATTTATACACCATCAAAAAAGTTTACCTATACCGATGTTATACAAAGTGTTAGTATAAGTACTGTCTATACTAACAGTAACAAAAACCCATCAGTATAGATTTTTTTACTAATTTAACTATCAGTATAGATAAATTTTGGTATATAGCATACTTATACTGACGGATAATTATATATCATCAAAAAAAGTTTGTCTATACTAATGGTTGTATAAAGTATTGATAAATGTATGATATATTTTGACGGTATTAAAAAATCATCAGTATAAATCTCTTTTACTAATGTAATTTGACGTCAGTATAACCAAACGTCTATATATAAATAATTTCTTGTAGTGATAGCCCCATAGCCTCTAACTGTGACCCAGAGCCACCCTCAAACTTAGTTAAACCATTATCTCCTCCACTAGTACCACCCATCAATGATCTAAAAACACCATCTTTAAGCCTGACCGAAACCCATTTATTACAAAAAATAACCACCACTCCTTCAATACCCATTTTTGCTTCCTAAAACTAAAAGTTACACAAAAAAAATACAGCAATCAGATAAACCATAGTCCTCATCAGATTGGTGAGGAACCTAATAGTAATAAACCATAAAAAAAAAATACCATAGAGTTTCGATTGAGGAGAGGTTTTTAAATGAAGCTTTAGGTCTTAGTTAGAGAGGGGGAGAATCGAGAAAGGAAAAGAATGATGTAAGTGAGAATAGTGGCATAAAGTGGCTCTTAGCTACCTAGAACTTTTGGATGATTTGGACCAATGAAAACGAAGATTGAAGAGGAAAGAACAACGTATTAAAAGATCATAAGGATCGGACAATGGGATTATGATTTTTAGCGGTTTGAAAGTTTGGGTTTCAACTTTAGATCTATCAATTTAAAGGAATTTTAGATAAATATAAGCTTGAAATGGAGAAAAAAAATGTCGAGGAAAAGCTTAAATGAAATTTTGGTGGTGAAAAAAAGTTGACCGTAGATAGGGCACGGCAACAACAATGGTGTAAGGACACCAAAATTCGAGCTGCTCTTTTTTATAGGGCAGGTTTGGTCTATAAGGAGAATAAGAGAAATTTTTTTTTTATTTAAAAGAAACAAGGAATTGAATTTAAAAAAATTAAGAATTTATAGCATATAAAAAAAAAGAATGGTCAAATGAGTCAACCTGACCCAACCCACATACAACCTTCTAACCTAAAGACGAGCTTAGCTTGATGGCCTGACCTGATTTTAGTGGATCCAACCCAGACCATATGGCTCTAGCCTAGCAACTTAATTCATTGAGCTTAGTTGATTATGAATTTTAGGTTTCAACAACAAAATCTTGTTAGGTATAACTTCTTGGCCTTGATCATTTTGTAATATGTCTATGTATATATATTTCTCTTTTACATGCATAACCATGAAAAATGGTAATTATGAAAATGATATTATGGGTGTCTTGTATTATGATATTATTATTATTATTATTATTATGAAAAAGGGATAATTTTGGGTTCAAAGATTTCTTTTTTAGAAATAGGTTTTTAAAAACTAAAATGTTTTTTTGAAAAAGAAAAAAAGATTTTAAAACCCTACCTAGATGTTGAAGGAAATTCGAATCAGATTTCGAAGGTAATTTTCTCGAATTCCGCTTAGATGTTGGGGAATAAGAAAAGTTTTTCTTCACAAAATAAATAATAAATAATAATAATGATAATAATTTCTTTTATCATTATTTATGTTTGCTTTTTACTTGTTTAATAACTTGTTACATGCACTAGCATTATAAATTATCATTTATATGTCATCTTAAATTATATTCATGCATTCATATTTGGTATTTGCAATTTTTTAAATGTCTTTCCAAAAGATTAATAAAAATCTAACTTTTAGAAATAATTATGAAAATTGAGTTTGCTTCAAAAGTTTGCCCAAATGTTGGAAACTTTTAGAGAGGTTTTTAAAAAACTTCAAACCCCTAAACCTTAAAACCTTAAAACCCTAAAAATCTTAAAATCTCAAAACCCTAAAATCCTGAAACTCTAAAAAATCCTAAACCCTAAAATGAAACTTTAAACTCTAAAAGCTAGCCACACCCTAAAACCAACTCACACCCAAATTTTCTAAACCCTAAAATGAAATCCTAAGCTTTGAAAACTAGCCAAAACCCTAAGTTGCCCAAACCAAAAACCATCCTAAAATTCTAAAAGTACATATGAAAAACTTATATGAAATAATATATTCTTAAATACCGTCTAAAAGATGAAATATTTAGAAAATTTTATTTCATCAAGTTTTTTTTTTTCGTACAATTCCTTAACCAAAATAATAATAAGATTAAACAAAAAGTAAAAAAAAAAATCACTAAAAATGGGATCTCAAATATAAATAGTCACACCTAAACTTTGCTTAAATTTTAGGGAATCAGGGTGGTTTCCTTATATCTAATGACTCGATGTCAAATTGTATTTCATCTTCATGCATAGCATCCGTTGGCATACATGCACCTATTTATTATTATTTACACTTGTTTTGCATGTTTATGCCTTTAATTATTGTTTGCTAGTTGATAGTACAATCATTAGCTTTTTCACATAAAATGTTTTAAAAAATGTATGCTATTTAAAAATGTGGAATTATAAAGTAAAACAAAAAGAATATTCTAAGAGAAATAATTCTTTGTACTCTATCTAGATATTGGAGAGTTACCAACAATTATTATCTATAAAGAATATTATTTTCATTTTCAAGAAATATTGTGGTGAATCTTAGGTGAAAAGAGTTATTTTTAAAAGTTCTATCTAGATGTTGAAGAATTTTAAGGTAATTCTTTCATTTAAAGATTTTTACAATATTCCTAAACAAAAACTTTTAATAAAATTGATTTTCTTCTTCAAAAAGTGAAGGGAATTGTTATTGAATTTTAAATCAAAACCATTTTATCTAACACTGAAGATAACACATGATTAATTAATACTAATTTTCATAGACGCTGTGGGAGTGTTAATATTTTTTCACGCATAATTGATTCTCAAATCCAATTATGTTTTTATATGCCAAAATTGATTTTTTGATAAATTTTAAATTCATTTTATTACTTTATCAAAAAGATAAATTTTTTGGTGGCTATTTACTATATAAAAAAATTGTAGCGACTCCCCCTATTTTTTTCAAATTTAAAAATTTATATCTAGTGGTTCCAAAATGTTATAACACTTATGTGTGATTGTGTTATAATTTTTGAAAATTTTATGAACTTTTGATTTAATTCATTGCATTTTTTGAATTTTTATCTTTTTTCATTTCCCATTACTCATATTATCTATCTTTTTGTTTACTTTTGCTTTTCTTTTAACGATAATAATAATAATATTTAAAAGGAAGAAAATTATGAATATTTGATTCAATTCTTGACAAACTTTCTTATTTGAAATTTTCATTTTCTCTCTCTTCACGCTTTATATATTTTTTCATATTAATATGAAGAAATAATAAAAATAATAATTTTTAAATTAAAAATAAAAAATCATGTAAATCTAAGAACTATTACATGGCAACAATTTTTTAATATTTTAATTGTAAGAAATAAAAATTAATAATTGTTTAAAAGTTTATTTAGATAGATGATGAAATTAGTTCTGTTGAAATTAAAAATAATAATAAAAGTTATTATAATTATAATTAAAAATAAGTTACTATAGCTTTAATTAAAAATTTTAATAAAAATTTTATATTAAATGAATCTCACTAAAATTAACATTTAGATTTTATGATCATTGGTCATAAAAAATGGTAATTGATTGCCACGTGATAGCCAATTATCCAAAGAAGTAACTTTTATATAATGTATGTATGAATTTATAGATTAATAGATATAGACAGGGATTTTAGTTAGTAATAGTTAAATTTTTTAATATAATTTATTGATAAAATATTAAATTATTAAATTCAATGATCAAAGGGCAAATCTTAACCATATCATTTTTTTTTTTTTTCATTTTACTCTACAAAGTTGCTGTGCCTTATTATTATTATTATTTTTTAACTTTTGCCCCAAGAGTATAAAATACTCTATAAAGAAAAAAACAAAGAAAAAATTTCCACAAATAGAACAGAAATTTTGGATCGGAAAAGAATGAAGGCGGTCATACTCCGCAAAACCACTCCGTCAAAGCTCTTGGTACTGCCGTCCAACCATCAGTATCAAACATAGCTTCTCTCTGTTTTTATGTTACAAACATTTCTAAAGATCTTTTGTGGGGTTTCACTATACCGCAGCTTTTCTGTACGGTGCGTTTTGTTCTCTCAATTTTCTTCTTCATTACTGTTTCTAATCCTTTTTTCTTTTAGGTCTTTATACAATTTCTTTGGTTGTTTCAATATGATCATATTTATTTAACTCTAACTAATGGCTGGAAGCTCTTTTATGTATAGGAGAAATTATATCTTGGTTTTTTTTTCCCTTTTTAAGATGGATTGGAGCGTGTGCTTTGGCATTTTTCTGCTTTTGGGATCCAATTGATTGATGGGTTGTTAAGCTTTTTTAAATCCCATTCTGGGTTTTGGATGATTTATGTTAGTAATTAATTTCTGGGTTTTTTTGTGAGTTTTGAATGCTTATTTAGTTTCATGTCTCTTTTTCTAATTTTGGGCTAAATTGATGGCTTAGTTTCTTTTTATCTTTGTTTTGTTTTAGTCCCTATGAAAGTTGAAGAAAAAGCTGCTGAATTGTCTTTTGAATTTCTTGATGCTTTCGGTTATTAGGTGCTAACTGCTGGAACTTTATTCTCTTCTACCTGCTTCATGAAAAAAGATACTTTCGTTTATATCTCGTGTGCTTGTTTGATTTCCTCACGAGTCGCAACCCACAAAAGTGAATACTCCCTGCCTCCCAAAATGTCTTGCAAGTTACTGCATGATTATTTGATGTTATAATTCTTGATTTAATTAAAGCGTAGACATGAATGCGTTTCAAATGAATTTTATACTTGATTTGGATGATATTGAAGCCGTCATCAATAATAAGTGTTTATTTATCCAAATTACACCTGATTGGATATCGGATTTGAGAAGTAGACTGAGTTACACTTTTATGATGATTAGTTACAATTTTTTGCTTGAAAAAGTTTTAAGCAAAACCCAGATCTTAAATCTACCTGAATTTCTGAATATTTAGTGAGCATTTGCTTTCATTCGAGCTGCCTGCATAATAATGAATGCACATTCTTTTGGTGGACTGTTTTTTTGTTCTTTATCTTTGAACAGCATTAGAAAGATTGTGATGGTGAAAGCATATGCTCAAGAGCACGTTTACAAGCATCCATGGGAGCGAGTAACTTCTGCATCTTGGCGCAAGTTTGCTGACCCTGAGAATAAACGTACCTTGTCTCATATTCTTGAAGTTGACACATTGAATCATAAACTTGAACCTCTCTCTGGTAAGCTTTACATTTACGCTACTCTCGCTCTTACCTGCCATGCTTCTGGGCCATGGTTTATTAAAGAAATCATTGGCCAAGATATCAGCAACTATGTTGAATCGACAGTTGTTGATGCCCAATCTAAATCAATGCAACTTACAACCCGTAATGTCAGTCTTCAGAAGTTTATAGAGGTAGAGGAGAAGATACGGTATGATCCTCACCCAGATAATCTAACAGGCTGGACGATTTGTGAACAGGAAACTAGTATTCGTATTAAGCCATTATCAGCCCTGGCATCCATGGCGGAAAAAGTTGAGCAACGATGTGCTGAGAGGTTTATGCAAAATAGTGTTAAGGGCAGAGAGGTTATGGAGAGGATCTGTAAGTATCTTGAAGCTGAATTTAGCTGGATGGCTCCATAATTCTGACTTTCCACACTTAAAAGAGTAGGGAATAACAAAAAAATTGTAAGACGCAAAACTACCAAGGTGCAAAGTTTTACGTATTCCATGTCTCATTATCTATTCTGGGAACCACGTTCGCTTGTAGAAGGATAATGCAAGGAATAGCATAATTGAAAATTTACACAGCCACCCCTGAGAACATATCATCTTGAAATTGCACATTCAATTTTAAAAGGCAGAACTAGGGCGACATGCCAGATGAAACAGAGCGTGACATACAAATGAAGTCCATCAAACCACCACAGATTAAGACAAATACTGATGGCAACATACAAATTTTCGCCAATCACAAGATATAGAGTTCTTCATAGTGCATAGATGTCCTAGATAGCCATCTCCCAGCATATATGACATAAATAAGGACACCTGAAAAGATTAGCGGCCAACTCAGGAGTGCCTCGGGAGAAAAATGAGCGAGACATGCTTAAGCACATGTAACTTCGTCTCCATTGTACTTAGAATTTATCAAGTTTCTCAGCCTTGACAACTGGATTGGCTTTAGCTATTGCGTCACGTGCAGCAGTGCGATAATCGAAGGGGCAGTCATGTTTGTCTGAGTAGCGGTGTGATGTACAGAAAAGGTTACCACAGCGACATTTGAACCCTGTTAAACCAACCATCTTTTTGCAACTGCTGCACCGGTTTGCACCCTCCTTCGGCCTAGCCTGCAGGCTCTCCGCTGAGCCAGAAGCACGGGATGGTTGAATGGTTTTTGGCTCCACAGAATTTTGCACATCTACAACATTAGCAACAACGGTTTCATTCCCATTGCTAGTTGATGACCCATTCATAATATTATCGATAGATGACACAGCAAGTTTAGCATGCCCCTGTTTCAATATCATATCCTTGTGGCACTTGGAGCACATGTTCATCGTAGCTGCACTTCCATAGAAACCACAATTATTAATGCACAAAATAGGACGTTCAGGAGGAGCTTGGCATCCTGTCTTCTCATGGTCCATTTCTTCACCTCTCCTGCACCAAATACATTTAAATATGAGAATCTAACAGGTAAGATTGACAAATGCTAAGACCCATAGACAATTCACACTTAACGCTAGTTGACTAATACATTATGTCACCAGTAAATTGAAAAGAACCTGTATAATACTGATAGCAACCATTTCTTTTCTTCTTTTCTAGTCACAATCAAGCAAAGAAAGCAGAACTCTACAAGATATAAGCACTATCCACTAATGTATATATCTGTAAGTGTGTCTGCATATTTATGATCTAAAAGATATCCTTGAAAAGCAAATACTATCTTAACCTGGGGCAGCAGGAAATTTCCCTTACAAATTAAAAATTCATTCCACAGAAAAGCACTGCAAGATATTAATAACCCATGCTTAATTAAATTGCAAAATTAACATGCTACCTAGTCAACCACTTGGAAACTAGTGACAAAGATGTTTGGTTAAGATGCAATTGAAAATATTAACATGAAAGTACGTAAACTCTAAATTGAATTATTGAAATTCTCTAATACAACGATTAAACAAGACTTCCTATTTTCAGAAAAAAAAAAAAAAAAAACAATATATATTTATATATATAAGGAAATGAATGCCAAAACATCTTATTTACAATCTACCCCATATGGTAATGCGTATAAATGGCACGTCCAAAGCAAATTACATGCTAAGGAAAACGAATTTATTGGTGCTAGTAGTGGCAGTTCCATGCCTCTTGACGAAGTAACAAAAGAAAACGAATCATCCATTTGATTAGCTGATCAAAAAGCTATCAACTTGAAAGTAAACAGAGGTTAACACTGAAAGCTAAGAATAGACGCATAAACAATCAATTGGTAACATATTAAAAACAAGATGCGATTCTCTCCTAAATTTTGGCTAGCTTGAATAACAATGTTTAATGCTGCTCTCTAAATTGCCAATCTGCTCATAATTCATCAACACTGAGTAGGAAAACCTCCTGCCAAAGCATACCGCTTCTTTCAGAGAGTATTGTTTTTCATTGATAAGTAAAAATCTCACATCGTTTTTAACTAATTCTCTTTAAAAAAATCTCTTATGTTTATTTCTTTTTCCCTTTGACTCTAACATCAAAAGCAAGAAAAACCATCAAAACACATATACATACCAAGTGAACAAACAAAATTAAAAGAATGTCAAAACAACATAATTATACCCATAAATTTATTTATTTTTCCTTAATCATAATCATCAAATTAAAGAGTTAAAAACATATAATAATAATAATAATAATAATAATAATAATAATAATAATAATAATAAAGTAATATATCATTAACATGCACCATCACACCAAACTTTAATAATAACAATAATTCAACCTAGCTATCAAAAAAAAGAAAAAAAAAAGATGGGAAAAAGGGTAACCTGTTAGCTGGAGAAGTTAGTGAAATGAGTCCTAAAGCCGATCTCAGAGACTCAAAAACGCATCCGATGAGCCCCTGTTTTAAGAGGTCAAATAATATCAACCCAAAAAATTTTAAAAATCAACTAAAACCAAATAAACCCATAACAGTTACACCAAAAATTGAAGAAATCAGAAACAAAATATCAAGAAAAGAGATCAAAACCCTAACCCTAGAATTTATGGACCAGATCGCCCAGGATTGAGCCACAGAAAAGCAAAAGCCCCAAGTGAGAAGACCAAGAGAGAGTGAAGAGAGATTTTTTTTTTTTTTTTGCTTTCCTTTTTCTTTTTTTTTGCGTCTTCAATTTGATAATTTTTAAATAACTTTTTATATTACTTTTATTATTATTATTATTATTATTATTAGGTTTCCCTGCAAACGAACATTCTTTGCTGACTTTTTGTATTACCTTTATTATTATTATTATTATTATTATTATTATTGAGTTTCCGCAACCGAACATTTTTTACTGAGGAGGTGACGTGGGCGACTCCAATTGGGTGGCAAGATAATTTTGCCATTCCTGTTTTCTCCTTCATTTAAATAGAATAACGGTTTTGCCACGGAGGGATGATTTTGTCACCGTGATAAAGATTATTAATAATAAAAAAACTAATAATATCAACACACCCTTATATAAAATGTATTTCCAACAGATCTGAGAGTGCCCCCAAGGGCGGATCTTTAACGGGGAAAGTGGAGGACAGCTGCCACTGAGGTCCTAATATCCTTAAAAGTTATTACAAAAGTTCTTAAAATTTTTATTTTTTTTATAATTTACCTCCACCAAAAATAAAAAAATAAAATATATATATGATATTCTTATAAATGTTTGAAAGAACAAAATTATAATTGCAATATAAATAATTTGTTTTACAAAAAAAATAAGGTCATTTGTATAAATACAAATAAAATAAACATTTATAAATAAATTTTTATTCAAAGATCAACATTTCATTTAAAAAACAATAAAAGTAAAATAAAAAGTGATCTTCTTTCTACTTCATTTATAATTTTTTCCTTAGTCCAAACCTATAAAAATTACAGTAAATAGAGAATAGAAGTAGAGAAATAACAAGAAGACAAAAAAATTATCCAATAAACCAAAGAAACAAATTAAGGAGTAAACATTTTTTTTTCTTCCATCAATATATTTAAGTAATTACTTTATTTTTGGATTTTTTCTTTGTATTTATTATCATTTGTTTATGTGATAGAATAGTTGTTTACCATATAAATTTTTTTATATTAGTAAAATAATTTGATTTGGTGCTTAATTTATGATTTATTTATATTTATATTTATATTTATATTATAAGTGGATTAAGATCGAAGAATATTGTATTTTCTTAAGTTGATCAATGAAATAATTTAATTTTTATGAAATTATTTTATATATATAATTATATTATTTAATTAAAATTCAAAATGCATAATAAAATATGTATGTTGATTTTGTTTGCATAATTACATTTCAATATCTAATGCAAGCTACAACATTATCTTCTTATTTCTTAGAAATTATATAAACTAAATTATATAATTTAATTAGATTTGGATAAATATCTTATTAAAAGAAAGTCAATTTTGAAGGAATCATCTGAAATCAATAATAGTGACACATAACATTTTACAAACAAGTTCATGTTTAATTATATCTAAATGATTTTCATTGAATCCAAAGTTATGAAAAAATATTTTAAACTATCTTCCTAATGAAAAAGATAATGTTTGAACAATTTTATTTTCTCAATAAGAAACCCATAAAAAATAATTATAATGTTTTTATTTTTGTGTATAATAAAAATAATTTTTTTATGTATTTGAGTTAATTTATATTTTTATATGTAATATTATCTATATTAGTTGCCCTCACTAAACATAAATCATGAATCCGTTTCTGAGTGCCACGTGAATTTTTTTTTTATTCTTTTACAGTTTTTTTGTTATTTCATTAAGATCAAGTTGGGGTTTTACAGGTCAGAAAATTTTTTCTAAAGATACAAGTGTTTTTTTATGTTGTTTTATCTTTGACATCTATGTTTTAACTACAATTTTGAAGCTTCTTTTTTGGTTTTTATTGTTGCTTTAGAGAGTGGAGCTTTTAGCCTAAAAGAGAAGCTTATCAAGTTCTTTCCTTTTTTTTAGCTATTTTTAGGTAAAATTTGTAACTATTTTTCATTATTTAATTGAATGTGAATTTTGTTTTTTAGGGATTTTCTTAGGATGATTTTTTTTGTTATACATTTTTATTTTGTTTAATGGAGTTAGATTGTTAAATGAGGTTTAGGTTTTGTAGTTCTGAGGTTTGCATGTTATTGTGAATGTGTTTTTTTTTTTTTTTAATTTCTTTTTGTATGTTGTGATGTTGGATAAAAATAACATTGTTGTTTATAAAAATATAGTTTTGCAATACACAATTTGTGTCTTCTTTTGTTGTTTTATTTTTGACACATGTGTTTTAACTATAATTTCAAAAGTTTTTTTTTTTTAGGTTTTTATTACTACTTCAAATAGTAGAGTTTTTTATGTGAATGAGAGACTTCTCATGCTCTTTCATCTTTTTTTTTTTTCGTTATTTTTGGGTAAAATCTATGGCTATTTTTATTGTTTAATTGAATGCATATTTAGTTTTTTTTTTTTTTAGTTTTCTTGGGATGATTTTGCTATTGAGATTTGGGTTTTGTAGTTCCCATATTTGCATGTTAATGTGAATGAGTTTTTTTTTTAATAATTTCCCTTTGCATGTTTTAATATTGGATGAAAATCGAATTGTTGTTTATAGAAACATAGTTTTATAGGTCATAATTTGTTCTTTTTTACGGGTATTTTTATTTTGTATGTTTGTTTTAATGAAGTTGTCATTTTGATTTTATTAATTTTTTATTATTTTTTTGTCTCAGGGTTTTTTTAAGTATATATACACCATAAAGATCAATTACACTCATTTGTCTCTTATAGCTTTTAGTTACTGTGCATTGAATGAAGCATTGATTTAATAACAAAAAAGAAAACACGGCTGAAAAAAGCAAAAGAGAGTTGTGAAAATTGTGCTTGCAAATAATGCTCTGGTATGGATATTCATGTATTTATGGTTTTAAGTTGAATCCAATTTTGCTTAGAAACAAGACTCATACAAACATCTCTTTCATCAAATTTTCTACCACCTATTCCTTTTTTTTTCCTCTATTCTTTATTTTAGCTGAAGTTTAGTTATGGGATTATTTTTCATTATTTGTCTCATTAGCAACTATTGATATTATAATTACAATTTCTTTTATCAACAATATATTCATTTTATAATAAATGAATAAAATTTTACTTTTTTCCAAATAAGTTTTAATAATTTATTGAATAAAATATTTTATTACTACACAAAAATAACATAAAAGTTTAAAAATAATCTCCAAATTATTATAACAATGTTTTTTTATAAAAAATAATATTTTTTTCAAAAGATTATAAAATTATATAAAATATTCAATAAAAAAATTTTATTAAAAAAAGAAAAAATAAAATAACACATTTTTTTAGGAATTTTGTAATATCAAAATGCACACCTAATATTTTCTACTTAGTTTTATATTAACTTTCTGTTACCAATTACTTTAACAAACCTTTTGATACTTAATAAAACTAACTTTATATTAAATTATTTTAAATTCTAATTTAATCAAATATTAATGAAATAAAATATTAAAAACTAAATTAACATACTAGGCGAAACCGGGCCAGCACTAGTTACTTTTAAAGTAAGATAGGTTTATTATTAGTATTTGTTATTATTATTAAAGTAAGATAGGTTTTTCCATATAAAAAAGTAATTTTATATGTAATAATAAAATGATAAATATTTATTTTAATAAATTTATATATATAACAACTGTTTGATTTTTTTATTAATTTGATTATAATGGAAGGGATATTTGTGTATTTTTTTTTGTATAATTTTTTTGCATTTAAATTATATTTGATTTGTACGAATATAAAGTTTTTAACCAAAAAAAAATTCAAATTAGATATTTTGGATAGAAAATAAATTTTTAAAAAGATTAATAAACCTATTTTTTAAAATGATATGAAAATTTTTACATAATATTTTAAAACAATATAGAGTTTTTATTTAATTTCTTAAATCGATATAAAAATTTGTACTTAATTTTTTAAAAAATGAAATGTAATTTTAAAAAATTATTTTAAAAATTTTAAGTTAATTTTTTTAAAATATATTTTCTACTAAAAATACTATTTTATTGATGAATAATATCATAATAAAAATTAAAATTTATTTTAAATTATAATATTTATAAAATATATTTGAAATATATAAAAATCAATTTTTTCTTTAATTATTTTATTCTTTCCTTTTTATTTTTTATAAAATATATTTGAAAAAGGAAATAAAGGATATATAATATTTGAAAAATATATATTTTTGGATAAAAAATAATATTTTTAATAGAAAATAATTTTTTTAAATGATATCGAATTAAAAAAAATTTAATTTTAAATTTAATTTTAATTTTTTAAAATATATTTAAAAAAAACAAAAAAATAACTAACAAATTATATTACAACAAAAAATATAAAAATATAATTTAAATTCAATGTTTTATAATATATATGAAATATATAAAATTTTGAAATAATTTTGTTTTTAATCCTTAAATTTTGAGAGAATTTTAGTTTGGTATCTTCTTCATCACGCGAGATATCAACTGATATTATCATGTGATATTAATTAGTATTCATCATCAATTTAGATAGCTCTATAGATAAAAAGATTAAAATATGACAATTTTAGATAATTAAGGTTTCGATTAAAATTTAAAAATTTAAAAACTAAAATAAAATTTGAGTTAAAATTTAAAAACTACTAGTGTTATTAACCCATAGTTTTTTCACTTAGGAGAAAAATCTTTAAGTGTTGAATGAGTTTTTTAATACTTACATAAGATAAAAGAAATAACCTTTTTTCTCTAATTTAATAATAAAAAGAAATGAGAATTCAATTCAAATGGCTTGCAATGAGTAATTCATATCATTAAATAATAATAATAATAATAATAAAAGAAAATCGGTTTTTTTTTTTTTTTTATCTTTGAAAGTATACTAATTGTTGTTTAAGATATGTCTAATTAAATTATTTCTTGAAAATATTAAAAGATTTATAGGAGAATTTTGTTTAATATTAATTTAATATAAGAGCTAAATGATGCATTTCAATTCCATTCTAATTAAAGTATTCATGGATCATATTGGATTAGGCCAAATCCAGGTATTTCAAATTCCTACCTAAGGTTTAGTTAGGATAAATTCGTTTTACCATTCAAAAAAAATAAATATTAAAAAATTATTTTTATATTAGTATTTTTAATATTATTAAATATAATTTAAATTTAATTTAAATAAAAATAATTTTTAATAAAATAATAATCCGAATTAGACTTAATTCTTAAGTTTATACTCAAAACACAACATGAATCAAGTTGATCCATGAACCTTTCTATGATAACCTCTTTTTCATTTTAACTTTGAAAAGTCAATTCAAATTGGAGTAATTAAAAAAGTTCTAATTGAGTATGATTTGAAATGATTTAGACACTTACTTAAACCTATGTTGGTAGAAATTTTATTTTAAAAAATAAATTGATAGAAAATTTAATTAAGCATTATTTTTATCATTTAAAAATATAATTTAAATTAAATGTATAATAACTCATTTGAAGATACTAGTACAAGTAATTCAAACATGATTTGAATTATTTACACTTAAATTTTATGCAGAATTTTTTTTTTTGGGGGGATTGTATTTTAAAATTAATGCAACTTGCCCCCAACGTTTCCCCATCTAATGTAACGAAAAATTACTGAAAATTTAAAAGCAAGGTGTAGAATAATTCATGGATAGATCAACCTATTCATAAAAAAATTTGTCACATTAGGTGAGACAAATAGTTGAAACAAAAGTGCTAATAAAACCATTAGTGTTTTTTCTATTTAAATATAGAGCTGACTTTTTGTTATCAATTTAAGATTTTGGATAAGCATTCAGGATTCCAATGTTAAGAAACCCCACCAAATATATAGCTGTATAAACGGCAACCTAGCGTCCGACTTAATTACATTTTTTATATTTACATTTTAAAAAATATATAAATTAGTACTTAAAAAAATAAAATATACAATTTGCAATTTGAATTTTCAAATAATAAACTATTTTAATCTAAATTTTAATATTGTTAATTTAATTTGTCTATATAATATTTAACCAATATAATTTTATTATATACATATTATTTATTAAATAAAAATATTAAATATTTTTATAAAAACTTTCTTGTGAATGTTACGTGATAAAAATTGATTGATCATAATCTAATATAATTTTTACCATTCGAATAAAATATATATATTTTAATATGCATTGAAAAAAAATATTAATAGTATATGTGATGAGCACATAAGTTAATAATATTTGTAAAATGTAGCATATATAAGTTATTATGATTACTGTAATTAGAGTTTCAGTTGATAAAGTATATAGTTTTGAAAACTTAGGATGCAATTATATATTATTTAAAAGTTTAAAATGTAAATTATAAATTATATTTTTTTAGATATAGATTTATATATTTTTCTAAAATTTAGGTATTAAAATTATAATTAACTCATTAAAATATGAAAACATTAAAATCTCTTTATAACTCTTGTCAATAAGATAATTTTATTAAATATTAGGAGGCATTTAGTTCTGGAAAATTCACGCATTTTCTCTTGAAATCTTATTATTGGATATTTGATTCTAACGTTTGGCTCAAAGTAATCTAATTTCGAGAGAAAGTGACAAATTCTCAACAGTAGCCAAAGTTTCAAAATAAAAAACCCACCTCTATTTGTGATATTCTAGGATTATGGGGAAAAAATTATGTTATTTTTAAATTTGACTCGAATATAAAATTATGAAATAGTCGTTACTATTTGAAAAATCATGTCTAAAAGTGATTGCAAATCAGTTGTAGATTTTTATTGCTAAAAATATTTTTTTATTATTATTGCAATTAATGGCATTTGACATAAAAAAATATCTTAAATAATATTCCAAAAAAATGAATAGAATTATTTAAGACGTTTTTGGTTAAAAAAACACCTTAAATAATCTTGTTCAATTTTTTTAAAGATTATTTAAGGTGTTTTTGATCAGAAATCACTTTAAATAATCTCTTAAATAAATTGACCAGTATTATTTAAGGCATTTTTTGGTCAAAAATACTTTAAATAATCTAAAAAATTTTTAAGGCTTTTTTGACAAAAAAATGCCTTAAATAATCTTGTTCAATTTTTTTTTGGATTATTTAAGGCACTTTTGACCAGAAAATACCTTAAATAATCTTTTAAATAAATTAAGCCTTAAATAATATTATTTAATTTTTTTTAGGAATTATTTAAGGCATTTTTTGCTAGAAAACACTTTAAATAATCTCCATAAAACAATTAGAGGAGGATTGTTTAAAGCATCTTCTACCTAAAAACACCTTAAATAATGCTATTCAATTTTTTTGAGAGATTTTTTAAGATATTTTCTAACCTAAAACGCCTTTAATAATCATCTTTTAATTTTTTATAGGGATTATTTAAGGTATTTTTGATCAAAAATGCCTTCAATAATCCAAAAAAAAATTGAACAATATTATTTAATGCATTTTTTGTTAGAAAACGTCATAAATAATGCTGGTCAATTTATTGAGAAGATTATTTAAGGCATTTTCTGGCCAAAAATACCTTAAATAATCCCTCTAAAAACTTGAACAACATTATTTAAGGCGTTTTCCTCCAAAAAAACCTTTAATAAATCAATTAATATTGTCCAATTTTTTCCACTTCCCCTCAATTAATTCTTGCGTCAATTATTTAAGGCATTTTTCCAATTGAAACACCTTATTTGATAATTAAAAAGTAATCTTTTTATATTTATAGATCAAATTGTTATCAGATACACCTATAAATAAAATGATTAAGGCGTTTGTATGGAAAAATGCCTTAATTGGTTATCAATGGAGGTGTTTTTCATACAATTGCCTTAATTGCCCTATATTAAAATTTTATTTTCCCTCTCGATGATCGTGTTATAACAATATGAATATTCTAACGTCTAATCATTAAGCAGAAGAGCTAATAAATATAAATATCAAATATGGCGTTTGTATATATCAAACACCTTATTCGATGTCTTCACATGTTTCAATGAGCAATACATTTTTTATTTATATTTCAAGAGATCTCAGCTCATACCATTTACTTATTGCAAAAATTTTAGCTTTCTCTTCCGTCATTTAATCTTTGTCCAGTTAAAATTTATTGTTGTTTTTTACATAAAATGATGTGTATATTTTCTAACTGATAGTGTATAATCTATGTTGCCTTCCAATGAACTTATTTTTTATTTTTTTATGTCGTTTAGCTCTGGATTAAAGGCTTTTCCAATATATATTATTTGTTTTGTGGTTAAATTGTTTTAGCTCCTTCCAATCTTCTAATGTTTTGTTTATGATTTATATTTTATTTGATGATGTTTGTGGGATTCCATACACCATATGCAAAGATTTGCTTTCCATTATGTTTTCAACTTTAATGATATTCTTTCTTCTAAACAGTTACGGATGGTTTTTCACTAAGAAGAAAAATGCGATTGGTTACATTGCTTATGATGCAATTAAACCAAATGGAGACTTTATTGCATTTGTTATGTTTTGTTGCTGTAACTTTATTAAATATTAACATAAGAAAATGATGTAGACTATTTTATGATGGAACAGCTTATGATAAGTTATGTATTAGAGAGTTAAACTTAAATACAATGGTTTTTGAGAATGATATATAGTGTCTGGATCTTACTAGAATAGATAGGAGAGCTTTTGTAAAATTATGTTATTTGCTTAAAATGGAAATAGGTTACAGTCATCTAGACATATGTTAATAGAAGAGCTAGTAATTAGCTTTCTTCGCATTATTGCTCATCATACAAAAAATAGGATTATGAACGTCAAGTGGCCAAATCTGAAGAGACAATTATTAGACAATTCCATTTTATATTGAATTCTATTTTAAGATTGCAATAGTTACTATTTAAAAAACCTAAACCCATACCATAAAATTTCATAGATAATAGATGAAAATGGTTCAAGAGTTGTTTAGGTACCTTAGATAGGACATACATCAAAGTCAATATAGATGCAGTTGACTGACCTAGATACAAGACTAGAAAAAATGAAATTTCTTCTAATGTCCTTGGTGTTTGCAAGGTAGATATGCAATTTATACATGTTTTACTAGGATGGGAAGGTTCTGCAGCAAATGGTAAGATGCTAAGGGATATCATTACATGCAGGAATAGGTTAAGGATCTCATAAGGTATGATTTGTATTATGCTCGTGTAATGTTAATAACAACGTTGCTTATTTCCATATTAGTAATGTTATTGAGTATTCTAACAGGTAATTACTATTTTTGTGATGCCGGATGTACAAAGGAAAAAGATTTTTGGTACTTTATAGAGGTCAACGATACCATCTTAGTGATTGGAGGGCAGGACTCCAACCGGTGACCATAAAGGAATACTTAAATATGAAACACTTTCAAATAAGAAATTATATCGAGAGATGCTTTAGTATATTGAAAGCTAGATGGGGAATTTTAAGAGAAAAGTCATTTTATTCAATTAAGACATAGTGTAGAATCATTTTTGCTTGTTGTTTTCTATATAATTTTATTAGATCTGAGATGGTTTTTGACCTTATTAAAGGGATGTTGTCGAAAGAAGTGTTTCCCAACCAAATGAATCTGAACATCAAGATTTGATTATGCATATTAAACCATCTGATTATTAGACTCATTTTAGAGATAATTTGGCTAATGATATGTTCACCCATTGGTTGCAATCCTGGGGATAATAACATTATAGATATGTTTTGTATTTTATTATTTGTTTACCCAATGGTTTTTATGTTATGTACCATATGGTTAAGTGTAGAATTTGTTTTATATCAATGTTGAATATATGTTTACAATATATTAAGGTGTTCTTGATTATCTAATGAATATTTTAATTTGGAGTACACACTTCTTTGCTTTCTTTCCATGTGTATTCATTTATTTCATTCCCTTGATTGTTTTTTATTTATGTTATTTATTGTTTCATAATGTCTAACCATGTGATTAGGAATTGAAAATGTCTTTATTGCATGCCAATCCATCATAATCCATTCGAAGTAAAAGACAATTGGACAATTTGGGCATTAGTAGCCATTCATGGACTCAAAATAAGGATTAGCATTTGGTTCAATGCCTACATTCTTTAGCTAAAGCTCTTAGATAGAGAGCGATAATGGACATTTCACATCGGATATCTATGTTATATTGAATGAATGTTGGAGTAAGTCATTCTTACTTCACAACTTAAAGTTACACCTCACATTAAATCCAGGGTTAAACTACTTAAGAGATAATATCATGCAATTTGTGATATGAAAAACTCTAGTAGATTTGGGTGGCATGATCAAGAAAAATGTATCACAGCTGAGAAAACAGTATTTGATGAGTGGGTTCGAGTAAGTTTTTTTAGATTATATTATGACTTATCTATCTTTTTGACATTTTTTATGGCTTTTATTTGATTCGTCTTTGTTTGAACTTTTGCCAGTCACACCCACATGCTAAAAGGTTACGGAATAAACCTTTCTTATTTTTTGATGATTTTAAAGTGATATTTAGATCTGATAGAGCAATCGATCAATGAACTGAAATAGTAGCCGATGCGATTGAATCATTAAATGCTAATAAGGATACTTATTTCTCTTTTGAGTTTGATATCAATGTCGAAGAAAATGTAGAGAGAGACAAGGCGATGAAGATGATACTGGTTCTGCTGCTCTAACCAATGTCAGGATGACGTTGTTAGGTAAAAAGCGTGCTAGGAGTGAGGATGGACCAATCGTTGAGTTGGTGCATTAGATGACCATATTGGTGCTTAATATGATCAGGCTATGAATGTTATGGAGGGCATTCCAGCTTACTTCCAGATAGAAGTCGAGAATATAGATAGAAGAAAGATACTTTTCAATGAAATTATGTAACTCAATGAATTTACACCTAAAGAAATACTCGTTGTTGGTGAGTAGATGTTGAAAGAAAATAAAAAAGTTGAGTTTTTCTTTACAATGCTAGTTGTATTTAGAAGTAATTACATTAGAAAATAGTTAAATGAGTGTACTACATATTGCCAATCGTTTGACTTTTCTCTTCTGAAAATATGTAGATCCTTTTGGACACATGTACATCATGCTACATTTTGTATACAAATTCAGTGTATAATTTTGGAAACCTATTTATTTAATTAAGGCAGGATGGGAAAGGTTATAAATATGCAAATTTAGCTTCATACTTGTGTGAATCAAATACATATTTGATTTTCTATGAATTATAGTTTTGAATTTAAATTGCGAACATCATAATACTTCAATATTATGCTAGACATCCAAATTTATAATCGATAACGTTGGTATATAAAAATATTTTTTTCAAATAATCGTACTCGTTGTATGTCTATTCATAGAAGCTACCAATTGATATAAAACAACTATATACCATTTATATTAAACTAATACCCCAATCAAAAATTAAAAATTATCCAATAAACATAAAATGTTAAAATAATTATAATCAATGTAATATATATATTTACACCCAACCAACATTTTCCAACCTCAAGGTATAGCAAACGATAATACATAATCAGACTACTTTTTATGAACTTCATCAAGTTCGTCTTTCGTAAAGCTTCCTTTACTCACCCACTATAAAAAATAAATCAGAAGTAAATGCTAATAAATGAGCACAAAATTTAGTTTTTTATTGAAAGATATTGCTATTGTATGGAATTAACACTAACCTTAAATGGTGTGATCATAAAATCATATAAAACTATCTCCCTCATAAAATGAAGGACATAATATCCACATTCAATAACTCTAGGTTGACAAAGTACGTAAAAAATAAATTTTATAGGTTTATAAAATATTTATCTAAACAAACTCAGCATAAAAGAATGCATTTCATATTTACCAGTAATGACACTTAATTTATCTTTGCTTTCTTATCAACTGCAGACATTCTTCTAAATTGAACAAAAAAAGTAGTTAATATAAAAATAAAAGTAATTATAAGAAAACACAAGATTATCTAATAACATGTAATAAAATTTGAATATTTGGGTTAAGCTTCGTCGTTGGTTGAGTGGAGTTAAATAAGTATAGCGTAAAGGAATTGGTATCAATTACAATAACCTACCAATAACGCTTGCAAAATACGAGCCCTCATATTGCAAAGATTAGGCATCATCTCAAATGACATCAAGGTTGGAATAATTAGTTTTACAAATATAACTTATGCAACATTGTAGACACCCAATTTGGTCCAAGCCAGGATCAATTGGGCCTGGTCCAAATAGGTAAGTCTATTTTCTTTTTTTCTTATTTTTGTATTTTACATTTTTATTTTATTTTTATTTTTATTATTGTTTTTTATATATATTTTCTTTTATTTTTATCTTATGTATTTATTATTTATTTATTTATTACTACTATTTATTAATATATATGTATCCTTATTATTATTATTTTTTCTGTTAATATTTATATGTATATTTATCAGATTATATGTTATAATTTATCTATTATTTAATTTTAATTTATCTGTTAATTTTTTGGTTTATCTGATTTATTTTTATTAATATTTTATTTGATTTTTTTATTTTTTCTAATTTATTCGGTTGAAGATTGGATTGGGATTCAATCAGAGTCCATATTGGATTCAATGATTGAATCTCGATCTAAAGAGGAGTTGAGATTGATCAGAAACTCTTCTGATCAATTCCTATAAAATGACCCTTAGGATCAAAGGAAAAGACATAGAAAAACTGAGAAAAAAAGTTACTGGCTGAAAGAAAAAGGCAGACAAAAGAGATTTGAAAGCTAAAAAGGGTTTAGAGGCGTTAGAATAGCTTTAGGAATCGGAAAAAATTTTTAGAGATTTTTTTGTGAATTTTTTTCTGAAAATTTCTGGAAATTTTCCAGATTTCGATGAATTTTTCAGCAAAAGTTGAATTTTTCGACAACAATTCCAGTCAAGTTTAAACTTTTCGGCTAGCTACCTAGTTTTCGAAGAGAATTTTCAAAAATCGACCAATTCCTATAAAATGACCCTTAGGATCAAAGGAAAAGACATAGAAAAACTGAGAAAAAAAGTTACTGGCTGAAAGAAAAAGGCAGACAAAAGAGATTTGAAAGCTAAAAAGGGTTTAGAGGCGTTAGAATAGCTTTAGGAATCGGGAAAAATTTTTAGAGATTTTTTTGTGAATTTTTTTCTGAAAATTTTTGGAAATTTTCCAGATTTCGATGAATTTTTCAGCAAAAGTTGAATTTTTCGACAACAATTCCAGTCAAGTTTAAACTTTTCGGTCAGCTACCTAGTTTTCGAAGAGAATTTTCAAAAATCGACCAACTTTTTAACGAACTTCTGACGAAAAACCCAGATTCCGATGAAATTTCCAAAATCCAGCAGCTATTCAACCAGAGTTCTTCGATTTTCTAAAGAGAAAAGAGAGAAGAAAAAAGGGAAGAGAGAGATGAAAAGAAAGGTTCCGCTGAAAGAATGAAGGAATCAACCTTATATACTCTTCCAAAACGACACCGTTTCTGTGTTAAGTAACCCAGAGGATCCACGCGTTTTGCCAAAATTTGACCCGACCCGAGCGTCGATCCGTGCGTGACTCATCCTTTCGAGCCGTTAACCGAGCCGAACCGACACCTTTGAGCCGCTGCTCCGAGCCATTTTTTTCCTCAAGCCAAGTCGAGCCGAGCCTCAAGCCGAGCCGCTCTAGGTTTTTTTTTTTCATTTTTTTATTATTTTATTTATTTATTATTATATTATGGTTGTTTAATATTTTTTTCTATTTTTTTATTTATTTTTATTTTATTTATTTTATTTATTTCATTTTCTTTAAATAAAATTCAAAAAAAATATTTTTGAGGAAAAGTTGAAAGTATCAATTTTCCTCGAAATTAAAAATTCTAAAAAAAATATTTTTAGGAAAAAGTTGAAAGTATCAATTTCCTTAAGAATAAATCTTCAAAAAGGTTTTTTTGAGGAAAAGTTGAAAGTATCAATTTTTCTTAAGAATAAATTTTAAAAAAAAGGTTTTTTTTTTAGGAAATGTTGAAAGTATCAATTTTTCCTTGTACAAAAGCAATCATTTTTTTATTTTTTTTGAATTTTTTTAATGTTAAATAATCCGACGATTGAGCCTCTACAAGTGAAACAGTAGTTTTCTTGCATACTCATGAGGTGGGAGTTTTCTCAATTTTTTGCTAAAAGTATTAGAGTCAATTGAGAATAATTTTTAATAATTAATTACTTGATAAAATTTTAAGGCTAATTGGATAACATAAATTTAAGCTGGTACCATCTTTTGATTGGCGTTGTGAGGGTGCCATAACCTTCCTCACACATAATCGAATTCTCGAACCCTGTTCTGGTTAGTAGACCCGAACCTATCCTTTTAGGGACCCTTAAACTTAGGTGTTCCCTGAAAGGGCAGATTCCTTAGGTGGCCAATCACACCTAGATAAAAAAGATTGGTGGCGACTCCTTCAAGTCAATGTCTAGCGATAGATCCCCGGATCTAGACGTTATGACAACTTGGCGACTCCGTTGGGGACACTGAGAGTCAGGCCAGCAAATAATTTGTGTTATCCAAAAGCCTAATAAAATTGAACCTTTTTGTATGTATGTGTTATTATTCATTCATATTTATTTACTTTGTTAATTATGCCATTCATATGCATGTGCATAACATGAGCTCTACACCCGAGCTCCGTCCCTCTAAGAAGGAGTAAAGTACCTATTGCTTTCGTGAGGTCTAATGCCTTCGCAGTGGCTAGCGAAATACTCTCACTCAAATTGAACATTTTTCGCTTGTAGCCTGTAATGTTGAGGATTAGGGTGCCTTACTAGTCTATGATGGATAAGGATGTAAGGAACATTTTGGGAACCTTTAGACTTCGACCTTATACCACATATAGTGAACCTTAAGAGTACCTAACCTATAGATAGAGCTATCATTCTTCCATTTTAGAATTGACCAAAAGCATAGGATTCATTCTTTTTACTCTGTGTGATGTTTAAATTTACTTAGTTATTTATTTATTCTTTTTTTGGGTATAATAACCTTTTTCTTATTCTTTTGCATTGGTTCATATGCATATCATAAAGTTGCATAAAGAATATTTGCTTAAAAAATAGTCTTCAACAAAATTTTTTATGGACTCCACTAAACGACTAGTTTGTTCTTCATCTGTATTAGCACCTTGTGGGACACCCAACGAAGTAAGGGCCCAGTTAGAAAAGATTCAACTGAAGATGAGAGATTGCTTGTCAATCAGGTATGATTTTACTCTGTCTCAAAAAACATCTATCCTTCTTAAACAGAACAATCTAGAAGATTTGGTTGATATCTAAAAGAAGATGAGTCTATCAAGACAAGAGCAATTTTGTCAGAGACACGAGCATATAGTACACTTTCTAACAGTAGTTGTTGATGATCAACTAATCAGAGCTGCAGCATAATTTTAGGATCTTGTGTACAAGTGTTTCATCTTTAATGAAGCTGATATGACTCTCACCATCAAAAAATATTCGGTATTGTTGGGTTTGTACCTCAAGGCTCTTGACAAGATATATGTCAAAAAACATAAGTCAAGATTTCGTAAAGGTTTGGCTCAACTCATGGGAATAGACAAAGAAATTATGGATTCTCATACAAAGAAGAAACAAGAACAAGTTTGCCTACCTTGAAAGTTTTTTCATGAGTTTCTGATACAACATGCCAATGAAGAACGGAGGTTAGATATATTTGCCTTGGTCGTATATGATTGGTGATCTTTCCAAAGGTTTTGGGATATATTGAGATAGTGATGGTTGACTTCTTTAAGAGTGTGATTAATGGCTGTAATCTTTCAATGGTAATATTAGTAGAGACTATCAGATCTTTGAGTTATTATCGTCGGAATGGAAGGCACTTCATAGGTTGTATATAGTTATTGTACTTATGGATGAAAAACCATTTCGAACAGGGAAATGGTGCTTTCTCAAAGCTTTATATCCGTAATCGTGCTCCGATCAAGGAATTCTGTGAAAGTGGGTGGTCCGAACGAAAGTCTAAAAAGGAATGGATAACTTTTCTACAAAGGTTGACCAGTGCCAAGGTGAGATTGTTGGCCCTATGGATGAATCGTGAGCCTATGTTGTATCAATATGGGGATAGTACAGTGATCCCACTTCTAGGTTTATGAGGAGCGACAAATTATGCACCACTCCTAGTAAGAAGATAATTTGGGGGGGGGAACAGTTCATTCCTATGACTTATGGGCTTCATTAGTTAGATTTCTCTTATAGTGAGCCAAAAGCATTTTAGAGGATGAATGAGATGATTAAAGTATGGAAAAATCTCCAAAGAGTGAGTCCTAGATCGTTTACTGATAAAGTCACCCTAAGGTACTTAGTTTGGAGAACAAAAAGAAGACAGGAAATGGTATTCACTTATGAAATCTCTCAACCACCAACAGAAGAAAAACTTGAAGAGACACCATCAGAATTAGAGCTTGCAACAAAAGAATTTAAGTCTAAAAAGGGTAAGTTAAAGCAAGAAATCCAGAAGCTTCAAGAAGAAAAAGCCCAGTGAAAAGATAGAGCCGAAAGTCATTAAGTTAAAGTTCACAAGATTGCTAGAGAATGTGATACAGCTATTGAAAACCTAGCAAAGCTACACCAAGAGCATAAAAGGTTATGTGTGAGAGAAAGGGCTAAAAAGATAACCATTGTCGAGCTGAATGAAGAAAATACAAGATTAAAGCAAGAGTATGCTAAATTGAAAGAAGAAAGTACCGAAATACAGACAGAGAATAACATGCTAAATAGTTACTTGAGTAGGCTAAGGTAAAAGTTGAATGAACAAGAAAACCACATTGCTGCATTGGTTAAGAAGCATAAAAAATTATCATACCAAGTCTGGTATGGTAAAAGAGAGAACTTAGGAAGACAGAAATACATTGAGTACCTAACAACCCAAATCTGTAAAGGGATATGTAAGGCAAGAGAGATGGTGGAAAAGGTAGAGGCATTGAAACAAATGGTGACCCCAGTAGGAGAACATAGACAGCGTCTGTTGAACTTCATTGAGGAAGCCAAGGCCCAGTGTGAACAGATCAAACAATTTTATGGTTATAATTCTAAGATGATAAACTCATTGTAGATAAAAGTTTTTTGAAATAAATGAAATCTTTTAGTTGAATACTGTTTTTAAAGTAAATGTTCTTTGCATACATGCATTTTTCATTCATTACATTTTCATTCATAAAGTAGTCATATGATAGTCATACAAATTTACTAATTCTAAGACATGGTACTCCAGGTTCAAGGATAGCTCCATCTAACGAGAACCCTACCCATCTATACAACACAAGATCCAGAGCCAGACAAATGGAGCAAGAAAATTCTCACAGATTTGAAAAGATAGAAAAAGCATAGGAGAAGATGGAAAGTGAGTTGAACAAAATTTTGGATGCTCTCAATAAGCTGAATAAGGGAAAAAGAGTTGAAAAAAATACAAGCCAATAAGTTCTCCCGTGGCAAGAAGTGGCTGACCCTTTATATCCTTCAGGTTTTGGCCCACCTCAAGCCCAGTCTACTTAAGAGGTTCCATTGTAACTCTTCACATATCCAACATATCTTGGAATACCGTCAGCTTTCAACCCAGGGCATTATAATAGCTATGTAATGCTCTCGAAATATAATATTATATACGTGAGCCAAAAAGCAATAAAAGGGGGCGCTATAGCAAAATTTCTTGTAGATCGTACTACTGAAGAATATGAGCCAATGAAGTTGGAATTTTTTAATGAAGACCTAATGACTATTTCTCAACTGGAGAAAGAAGAGCATGGAGAAAAATGCTAGAGAATGTATTTTGATGGAGCTATCAATGCCTTAGGACATGGAATTAGAGTAATTCTGATCTCTCTAGAAGAATAATACTACCTTGTAACAGCAAGGTTAAATTTTAATTGCACAAATAACATTGCTAAAATAAGGCATGTGTTATGGGCTTACAAGCTACTATAGATAGAAGAGTGAGAGCATTAAAAGTGTTCGGAGACTCAGCTCTAGTTATATACCAATTGAAAGGGGAATGAGAGACAAGAGACTCAAAATTCATTCCATATCATAAGTATATTCTAGAGTTGACGAAATAATTTGAAGATATCCAGTTTAACCATTTACCTCGAGAAAAAAATTTGATTGCTGATGCATTGGCTACTCTGGCTGCAATGATTCGAATTAATGATAATACCGACATTCAACCCATCAAGTTAGATGTTAGGGATATACCGGCTTATTACTCTAATGTAAAGAAAGAGAAAGATGGAAAGCCCTGGTATTATGATATCTTACAATATATTAAGGATCAGCAGTACCCAGTTTAAGCAACAAAAAATGATAAAAGGGTCATCCGAAGATTGGCTATAAGCTTTTTCTTAGATGGAGATGTTCTGTACAAAAAAAATTGGGATCAAGTATTATTGAGGTGCGTAAGTAAAATTAAAGCGAAAAAAATTATTGAAAAGGTACATGATGGAATATGTGGAGCACATACTAGTGGACATATGATGGCAAGACAGATCATGAGAGTAGGATATTACTAGTTGACGATGGAAAATAATTGTATTGATTATGCTTGTAAATGCCATAAATGTTAGATATATGCTGATAAGATCCATGCTCTATCTTCTGCTTTACATGTTATGACACCACCTTAGTCATTCTCAATGTGGGGCATGGATGTCATTGGTCCTATCGCCCCAAAGGCTTCTAACGGGCACAGATTCATTTTTGTAATGATAGATTACTTCATAAAATGAGTAGAGGTAGCATCATATGCAAATGTAACACGATCTATGGTTTACAAGTTCATAAAGAGAGAGATCATTTGTAGATATGGACTTTCGAAAAGAATTATTTTAGACAATGTCAAGAATCTGAATAGTAAAATGATGCAAGAAATATGTGCTCAATACAAGATTAAGCATCATAACTCGACACCATACCGTCCAAAAATGAATGGGGTAGTTGAGACAGCCAATAAGAATATAAAAAAGATTCTGAAGAAGATGGTTGAGACTTATAAAGATTGGCATGAGAAGTTGCCATTTGCACTACATACATATCAAACATCAGTTCGCATCTCTATCGGGGTAACCCCATTTTTTTTGGTTTATGGGATGGAAGTTATACTACCAGTGAAAGTAGAGATCCTCTCATTGAGGGTTCTAAAAAAAGTTGAGTTGAAAGAAGCTGAATGGATTCGAGAACGCTATGAACAATTAAATTTCATAAAAAAAAAAGAGATTGGCTGCACTGTGCCATAGTCAGCTATATCAAAGAAGAATGATAAGGGCTCATAATAGGAAGATTTGACCCCGTTGCTTTCAAGAATGAGAGTTGGTCTTGAAAAGAATCCTCTCAATCCAGCACGATAGTAGAGAAAAATAGACTCCGAATTAGGAAGAATCGTATGTGGTGAGATGGGCTTTTTTGGGTGAAACGTTGATACTAACTGAGATGGATGGAAATGATTTACCTCATCTTATAAATTTTGATGCTGTGAAAAAATACTATGATTGAAGAAAAAAAATGAAAAATGAAAAAAAAGTGAATGAAAAAGGAAGACTCAAGGCGAAAACCCTAAAAGGGCGGTTTGAGTCATAGGGGGTTTGTTTAAGTTGAAAACCTAAAAAGGTAGCTTAGATAAGGAGAATATGGCATTGAATTTGAAAGTTCGTTGGCATGGAGACTAGCAAATTTGAAAGAGCTCCAAGTTGTTAAATACATCAGAGGGTTGGGTTTTCAGAAAAACCTTGAGATATGTTATCATGATCATCCGATTGTTCATTTTTGGGCTTTGTCCCCACACTTATCCATGTAATTCTTTCTTGGCCAAAGTTTGCCAACATTTTGCTAATAAAAGACATTCTATTTCACTCTTTGTGTCTTTTTTCTAGTGACTGTTTCTCAACCATTCATATTATTTTCTTCTTAATACCCTACAATGGAAGAAATGTGCAAATGCATTCTTACTTTTTGAGTTTGAAATAATGATTGATGAATGAATAACAGCATGAAAGATTTTTACATTACATTGAATAAGTCAAAAGTGATAAAGCAGAATAGAGATGTTCAATTCTTGATGAGGACATTGAATTTGGAAAGAGATTTCTTACAAGAAGAATACGAGTGGAAGAGATGATTGAGAGCTACACTGGTTCGATCTCAAAAGAGCAGCGTAATCTGATTTTTGAAGAATCAAAAGGTTTGATGCCCACAAAAAGAGCTTGAGAAACTTGAGTACCATACATTGAATAGGAATTAATTGGCCAACATTTGCATAGCATGCATTGAAATTCATATACATTGCATAGCATATACTATTTTCAAGAAGGTATAGTGTATAAATTTAAGAAGCAAGGGTGTTCCAACATCCCACATAGAGAAGATAGATGTGAAGATATTTTCAAATTTGAGAAGAAACTTGTCAGGTAAGTTCCTAATCCTTGAAATAGGATGTCTTTTGGTATCGGGGTTGATTTATAAGGCCTTTGGGCATAATCTCCTGAAATTCTTTCAAACACAATTTTCAACTCCTTTGGACATGATTGTCAATGAGCAATTTACTTTCCAAAGTTTTGTTGCCTCTATTTAGAGGAGCAATTTACTTTTCAAAGTCATGGTTGCCTCTGTTTAGAGGAGCAATTTATTTTCCAAAGTTTCGTTGCCTCTGTTTAGAGGAGCAATTTACTTTTCAAAGTCGTGGTATCTTTGTTTAGAGGAGCAATTTACTTTTCAAAGTTGTGGTGCCTCTGTTTAGAGGAGCAATTTACTTTCCAAAGTCATGGTGCCTCTATTTAGAGGAGCCATTTATTTTCCAAAGTTGTTGAGCCTTTGCTTAGAGGAGCTTTGATCAAATTAAAAAAAAAACAAAAACAAAAAAATTGCCTCTGTTTAGAGGAGCTTTGTTTATTTTCAAAAGTCGTTGAGCCTCTGATTAGAAGAGCTTTATTTAGATTCCAAAAGTCATTGAACCTCTTATTAGAGGAGCTTTATTTATTTTTCAAAGTCGTTCAGCCTCTGATTAGATGAGCTTTATTTATTTTTTCAAAGTCGTTGAGCCTTTGATTAGAGAAGCTTTGTTTATGTTTTTCAAAAGTCGTTGAGCCTCTGCTTAGAGGAGTTTTGATCAAATGTTGAGTTGAGTCTTGATTGGATGTCTACGTTTTTGCACAATTTTTGTTTCACAAAAAATGTGCAAAGAGGGGTAGCTGTAGACACCCAATTTGGTCCAAGCCCGGATCAATTGGGCCTGGTCCAAATAGATAAGTCTATTTTTTTTTTTTGTATTTTTGTATTTTACATTTGTATTTTATTTTTATTTTTATTATTGTTTTTTATATATATTTTTCTTTTATTTTTATCTTATGTATTTATTATTTATTTATTACTACTATTTATTAATATATATATCCTTATTATTATTTTTTTCTGTTAATATTTATATGTATATTTATCAGATTATATGTTATAATTTATCTATTATTTAATTTTAATTTATCTGTTAATTTTTTGGTTTATCTGATTTATTTTCATTAATATTTTTATTTGATTTATTTTATTTTTTTTATTTATTCGGCTGAAGATTGGATTGGGATTCAATCAGAGTCCATATTGGATTCAATGATTGAATCCCGATCCAAAGAGGAGCTGAGATTGATCAGAAACTCTTATAATCAATCCCTATAAAAAGACCCTCAGGATCAAAAGAAAAGACACAGAAAAACAGAGAAAAAAAGTTACTGGTTGAAAGAAAAAGGCAGACAGAAGAGATTTGAAAGCTAAAAAAGGTTTAGAGGTGTTAGAATAGCTTTAGGAATCGGAAAAAATTTTTACAGATTTTTCTGCGAAATTTTTTTTCTGGAAATTTCTGGAAAATTTTCAGATTCCGGCGAATTTTTTGACGAAAGTTAAATTTTTCGACAATAATTTTGGCCAAGTTTGAACTTTCCGACCAGCTGCGCAGTTTTCGATGAGAATTTTCAGAAACCGATCAATTTTTCGATGAACTTTCGATCAAAAACGTAGATTCCGATGAAATTTCCAGAATCCGACAGCCATTCAACCAAAGTTTTTAGTTTTCTAGAGAGAAGGGAAAGAAGAAAGAAAGGAAGAGAGAGAGGAGAAGAAGGGTTCTGCTGAAAGAACGAAGTAATTAGCCTTATATACCCTTCCAAAACGATGTTGTTTGTGTTAACTTAGAGGATCCGCACGTTTTGTCAAGATCCGACCCGACCCGAGCGTCGACCAGCTTTTTGACCCACGTGTGACTCGCCCCTCTGAGCCATTGGCCGAGCCGAGCGGAACCTCAAGCTAAGCCGCTCCCAGTTTTTTTTTTCTTTTTTTTCATTTTTTTTATTATTATTATTTTATTATTATTATATTAGGGTTGTTTAATTTTTTTCTATTTTTTTATTTATTTTCATTTATTTTATTTATTTCATTTTCTTTAAATAAAATTAAAAAAAAACAAAAAAAACATTTTTAAGGAAAAGTTGAAAATATCAATTTTTCTTAAGAATAAATTTTCAAAAAAGGTTTTTTTTTTAGAAAAAGTTGAAAGTATCAATTTTTCTTAAGAATAAATCTTCAAAAAGATTTTTTTGAGAAAAAGTTGAAAGTATCAATTTTCCTCGAAATTAAGAATTTCAAAAAAAAATATTTTTAGGGAAAAGTTAAAAGTATCAACTTTCATTAAGAATAAATTTTCAAAAAAAGTTTTTTTGAGGAAAAGTTGAAAGTTGAAAGTATTAATTTTCCTCAAAATTAAAGTTTTCAAAAAATATTTTGGGGAAAAGTTGAAAGTATCAATTTTTTCTTGTACAAAAGCAATCATTTTTTTATTTCTTTTGAATTTTTTTAATGTTAAATAATCCGACGATAGAGCCTCTGCAAGTGAAACAGTTGTTTTCTTGCATACTCCTGAGGTGAGAAAAATTTTTCAATTTTTTACTAAAAGTATTAGAGTCAATTGAGAATAATTTCTAATAATTAATTACTTGGTAAAATTTTAAGGCTCATTGGATAACACAAATTTAAACTGGTATCATCTTTTGATGGGCGTTGTGAGGGTGCTATAACCTTCCTCACACGTAATCGAACTCCCGAACCCTGTTCTGGTTAGTAGACCTGAACCTATCCTTTTAGGAACCCTTAAACTTAGGTGTTCCCTGAAAGGACAGATTCCTTAGGTCGTCAATTGCACCTAGATAAAAAAGATTGGTGGCGACTCCTTCAAGTCAATGTCTAGCGATAGATCCCCGGATCTAGACGTTATGACAAACATTATATGGCACCAAAAAATAATCAACCTATTTTTGCATGCATTGACCCACTTGACGACCACAAATAATGACAGTGGCACTCGTCTTACTAATCATATTTAGGTTAAGGAATATAAATTTATGGGTTATTTGTCTCGCCTTGATCTTTCTATATAGGAATCTGTATAAAAACAATCAACAGTATCGGTTAGTAATATACCTTAATATAGATTAATAGATGTTGACTTTGAATATTTAAATTTATAAGCTAACCTCATATAAGCAATAATATTAGAAGTTGATATTTCATCCAAGGTACAAAATGCCTCAATCTCAGACCCCTCAATGTAAGAAATTGATGGATGATCAAATAACCCATCCTTGGACTTAACAGTAGTATCATATCATTTAGATAAATGATTAAGTGCATAATTAGATAACGCATCAATGGCAGCTTTAATAAGGGCCATTCTCTGAGTAGTAACATCCTGCTACAATATATAATGAAATATAAGTATTAAAACTAAATCAATAAATATAAAATATAAATAAATATTAAGTGAATAAACAAAATAAAAATAAATGAGTGATAACGGAGTTTGTTTTTGCTTACAAACTTGATTTGCGAAAGATTATCCTTGCCAGATGTCGGTAATCAACTACCTTGTAGGCATTTTAGGCTACATTGTTGCCAACATCACCATTAACACTGCAAGTCATTGCTGTTGATCATTCAGGTGTTGCTTTTGCCCATCAAGTCTTTGCTATTATTATTGAATGATTGCTTCATATTCTACATTCTTCGTTAGAGAGGGTTTAGGTTGATTACTAAAGTACTTTAATGGCAACATAAATCTACCAACCCCATAAACTCGACCATGTCTTTCTTTCGATCCTAATACTAAAGGTAAAGGATCTTCGTCATAATCGATTGATAGCTCATCGAATTCAAATTTAGTAGCAAAATCATCTTGAAAGATAATACTAAGATGATGCATAACAACAAAGTTATACAAGTATATAATCATACATACAAGCACAAAACTAATCATATGTGATAAATCGATATGTTATACATACAATCTTTTTAGCCATTTTTTCAATTACTGTATCTATGAATGATCCATCTTTTCACATATGTCCTTGTTTTCATACATCTTATCTAGTAACTTCAGTGCCAGAGCTAGATGATTTTTAATAAATTAACATTATATAAGACTCAGAATCTAATAAACGAATGTTCACAAATATTCATATATGAGTATAAAACAAGTGTGTGAATACTTACAAGATCATGCTTGACATTTGCATAATCTTTTATCGATGTCTGATGGTGATATACTTGTTTGGCTCAAATGTTCTTTTGTTGTTCTTTGATTTTTTGAAAAAAAAAATAACGTATGTCACATATTAAGATATCGAATATATTACATAAAATATTATAAACAATTAACATAATGGGTATGCATACCAAGAATTCTTCTGATAGCTGATCTTGAACAAAATGCAACCAATCTTGATAACTGATAACATTTACAAATAACGATGGAAGATCAGCCAACAAATCAATATTATTAGTGAATGGTAAAATATATTGGGTTGTCAATTTGCTTTTAAAGTCTCTTAATGTTTTCCCAGTCGATTGTAACACAAGCTTTTTATATTTATTTAGGATGTCAAATCATTCCTAATAAATTTAAAACAATAGTATAAACACATTGCATTTCAATCAAATGATCATTTAACAAATTTAAGGTGATTATTAAATAAGCATACCACAACCGACTCTCATATACGGTCTTTTTAATCATCAGAAACTCATCACCAATTATGATACGTAATAGAAATGCTACTATGTACAATCGTTCCAATGTGACTAGCCAATTTGGCAGCTCTATCGAACACAGGTTGCCTATTTTGATTGAAGTCAATGTGAATTTTCATGTTAGTCACTTTAATTTGTTTACCACATTCCCATGCTTTTCTTTTTTTCAATATTGGTGTGTTTTTTATGTTCAGTAGTAGGAGACATATGGTCTTCGAATTCTATAATACTTGCGTTTTGATCATAATTATATGAAATACACAAAAATATCTTTTCTAATTTCACACATAAAAAACAACCAATGTCTACTATAGTTAGTAGACCAATATACATAAAACATCCAAAAACATTAATATTTTACGGGTACAAGCCATACTGTGATTTTCACCTTAAGTAAGAGTTTCATGCAAAACAGATGTGAGCATAAAAATACCCACAATTTCCATAAAACCATTCAGTAAACCATAATACTTAAACCAAGCAATAACCAAAACACCATGCATGCAATGAGGGGAGGTTGAACGACTAAGGTGACGATGGAATATGAATAAAAGCATAAATATATATATATAGTAAGGAAAGAAAAAAATACTTATATAGAAGAATATAAGTAATACAAAAATAAATAAAATACGCACATATCGATAAAAAAAAAGTGTGATGGTGTTGAGTTGTTACGGTTGACAATGACGATAGAGAGGAATAAACCAATAGGCAAACTAAATGGGTTGATCATTTAGGGGTTGATTGCAATGTAGCATTTTATCATTCACTATATTAGCCGTTTGATTTTTTAAAGTTCAAGAACGGGGAATGAATATTTAAAAATGATCATTTATGGTGTTTTCCTAAAAAAATGCCTCAACCGATCTTTTATATTATTCAAAAGGGTTATTTAAGATGTTTTATAACTAAAAGCGCTTTAAATAATCTCCTTAAAAAATTAAAGAAGATTATTTAAGGCATTTCCTGGATAGAAATGCCTTAAATAATACTGGTTAATTTTTTGTACATGATTATTTAAGGCATTTTTTGCCAAAAAATGCCAAAAATAATGCTCTACAAAAAAATGAATGGAACTATTTAAGGCTTTTTCTTACAAAAACTGCTTTAAATAATCTTGTAAAATTTTTTTTAAAAGATTATTTAAGGTATTTTTAGGTAGAAAAAGCCTTAAATAATCCTCGTAAAAAATTAAAGGAGGATTATTTAAGGCATTTTCTGTTTAAAAACATCTTAAATAATTTACTAAAAATATTAAGGAGGATCATTTAAGGTGTTTTTGATCAGAAAATATCTTGAATAATCCCATTCAATTTTTTAAAGGATTATTTAAGGCGTTTTCTAGTCAAAAATGTCTTAAATAATCTTTTTAAAAAATTGTACGGGGATTATTTAAGGCATTTTTTGCTAGAAAATACCTTAAATAATCCCATTCAATTTTGACTAGCAATGTTTAAGGCATTTTCTACCCAAAAACACCTTAAATAATCCTTTACAAAAAATTGTACGGGGATTATTTAAGGCATTTTTAGTTAGAAAAAACCTTGACTAATCTCATTTGATTTTTTAATGGAATTATTTAAGGTGTTTTCTACCCAAAAATACCTTAAATAATCTTTTACAAAAAATTTATATAAAGATTATTTAAGGCATTTTTTTACCAGAAAATGCCTTAAATAATCTTTTAAAAAAATTATACAAGGTTTAATTAAGGTATATTTGCCAGAAAACGTCTTAAATAATTCAATTATATTTTATAAGCCAATTATATCAATTTTTCTCACTCAAAAAAAATATTGAAACGCCTCAATTGTTTATATTTTATAAATAAAAGCATCTATCAAATAAAATATTTATCTTTTTTTGCTACAAAAGGCATAATTCTTGTTTCGTTATTAAATTTTTTTTAAAAAATCTAATGAAAACTTGCCATCATATATGTTAAGAAGATTATGATAATTACTCAAAAATCACGATACGTGGATTCCCCCTAATCAAACGAGTAAATTTGAAGATGGGATACCCTAAAAATGAAAAAAAATCCTAGAATCGCACTTTCTTGGAGATTACACTTTTTCTCAAAATTTACGATTCCATTAACCAAATGCCCTTTAATCAACTTAAATTTAATTAAAAATGCATTTATTATTTTAAATAAAGGAAATAAAAATTTTACAACTTTTAAAGAAGTAAAATGATCCATTTTCTTCTTTCTTTCCCAAAAATTTTTTTTTGGTTTTCAAAGGTCAATCAATTAAAGAGATAATGAGATATAGCAAGCATATAGGTATTAATAATAGTTAGAAGAAACTAAAAATTTGAGCAAAGTTTTTGCCTTTCCATTTTTAAACTGTGGTTGGCATGCCTATCACAGCACCTTTTTCTTTTTTTGCTTTTGCCTCAAATTTTCCCTCACTTTGCAGTTTAAACTTCCATATTATTCCTATTTAATTTTCTTCAAAACTAATTAATTATTCTTTTATCTCTCTAAGCATTCTTGAGGTTTGGCATTTCCAACTTCCTACCATAACTTTTCTTGGTAATCTTTAAATACTACTCTTCCCTTTGTATAAATATAGCATTTAATTCTTTTACATATGTGATCATGTTTCTTGAATGCTTTCCTACTTGTGATCACTACTTAGCTAAAAAATTTGGTGTGACATTGTTTCCAGGAAACAATTTTTATTCTGGTGTCATCTTTAAATTCTATTTAATGCATTTGTAGACTTGTAGGCTTAATATCTCAGAGCTTGAAAGCTACCACCAAAAAGGATAGCAAAGCTTAGAGTAGGTAGTGAACATTGAAGAAAAGCCTTTCAATTATGCTTCACAAAGCTCTGAAGGGTGCTCACACAGAAGAAAGATAAAGAAACTATATTGAAAATGATTAATTATAAAGTGATAGAGCAGATTGGGAGAGGCTTTTTTTGGGGTTGCATTTCTTGTTTTTCATAAAGTTGAGAAAAAAAAAGAGATACTCTGCCACATCAACTCTCAACTTGGTTTTTTTCTTTTCAACTCTTCTGAAGACTTATTTTCAACACAACTCTTTAGTTTTTCCAACACATTTGTACATTTGTCTTGCATCATATCATGCTTGATGGTTTATTTTAGACTATTAATCATCTCAATATAATATATTCCATTCCCACATAGTCATCTCCTTAAACCTTTGTATACTTTTA
Source organism: Durio zibethinus (assembly GCF_002303985.1). The sequence continues at coordinate 784,367 of NW_019167882.1, read as the reverse complement.
ACAAATGAAAACTTCTTATATGTCTTCACATAATTTAGCTTACATTCCTATATCTTGGCTTTCTATTTTGAAAATTAAGTAGCAGAAATGCCCTTAGATTTGTTTTCAGAGGAATTGAAAATCCTTACAAGTAAGAAAAAAGAAAAACTAGCATAGAACATCTAGTGTTTCTAATATTAGGGCATGGTGATAGTCTTTGAAAAATTTTGCTGATATTTAACAATAATGACCATGAACCTGATGCTGATAAATTCGGCCCAGCTAGGTAATATTAATTTAACATGGTTGTTTTGTTAGAAAAATAGGGTTTGGCCCCATGTAATTGGGTTTGAACAAATCAAAGGCTATAGGCCTTGGTCTTTTTTTGACACAAAGCCCTAGCTACTTAATAAAAAGAGGTGAGGCTATTTTAAGATGGTATCGCAAACCAAGAAAAGAATGAAGAAAACTGGAAAAATAGAGAGAAAAGAAAAAAAAAGTTGATTGAACGGAAGTCGATTCGTAGTCTGATTGAACTAAAATTTTATTAGTAAATTTATGATTCAGAGTTTTGCATTCTAAACGATGAAGATTTGGTTTAAAGCTATCTAAGAATAAATCCATGGTGTATTTGTTAAGTCACCTATTTAGTAAGATTTCTCCAATTATCTCTTTGTAGTTATTGATTAGCTCTAATTTTAGGTAGAGAAAAACTTTATATATCCATTATTTGATAGTAAAGATTTTTTTGGTGATTCTTGATTTTTACCTCTACACTAGAAGATTTTTACGTAAATCTAGGTGTACTTTATTTTTCTTGTGTTGTTGATTATTGATTGTTGTTGATTATTGATTGTTGTCTATTATTACAGGTTTATTACGATATATTACTTCTGCGTTATTATGTTTATTGCTTCAGGCTTAACAAGTGCTATCAGAATAAGGGTTATTTTGAAACATCGATACAAAAGTAGCCCAAGACAGAAGTAAATTCTATTAGAGACCATAGAAGGTGGTATAGGTTCCATGATAAAATTGACAGCATTAAATTATTCAATTTAGAAGCCTATGATAGAAGATCATTTATACTGTAAAAATTTGTATGAGCTGGTATTAGGTGATTCGATTAAACCATCATATATGAAAGATGAAAATTGAAAAAAAAATTAGGCAAAAAAATACTACCTACAATAAAAAAATGGGTTGATATTAACGTATTTTATCATGTAACACAAGAGGTAGATGCCTACACTGTTTAAAAAAAAATTGGTAGCATTGTATGAGAGAAAAATAGGTATGAAAAAAGTTATACTTGTTAAAAAGCTTTTAACTTTACAGTACAAGGACATATTATCTATTACAGAGCACTTGAGTGATTTTCAAGATATATTTAATTGGATGACTACTATGAAACTTAAGATGGATGGTAAAATAAAAGTATTATTTCTTTTAGGTTCATTGCCAGACAGTTGAAATACTTTAGTTGTGATTGTTAATAATTAGCTCCTAATACAAGGTGACATTGGAGATAGTAAAGGATAGTATGCTTGATAAAGAAGTAAAGCAAAAAGATGTAAACCATGAAAATCAAGCTCTGGTCATAGAGAAAAGAGGTAAAAACATCGACAGAGGTCAAAATTTAAAAAGTCATAATAAGTCTAAATATAGATCCAAGTCTAGAGATAAAGTAAAGTGTTTCTATTGTGGTAAAACAGGTCATATAAAATGATACTGTAAAATATTGAAACAAGAACAGAAATGTGAGAAAGGTAAAAGTTCAGATGATGGTAATATTGTAGTAGTGAATTCAGATAGTGATTCAGTTATTTTGATTTGTACACATAGTGATTGTAATCATATTGGTGATCCCAACATTGAGTGGATAGTTGACACATGAGCGACATATCATTGTGTTCCTAAGAGAGAGTTGTTTACAACTTACAGAGCAGGAGACTTTGGTTACACTAAGATAGGAAACAAGAGTGCGTTGTAAATTATTGGGATTAGTGATATTATTGTACAAACTAATGCATGCTGCATATTGACTTTGAAGGATGTCAGACACATTTTGTATATGAGAATGAACTTGTTTGCTATTAATGTCCTTGATAATGAAGAATATGAGAGTCGACAAAAGAATGGGCAGTGAAAGCTTCTCAAAAGATCTATGATAGTTACAAAAAAAAAACTATGCTGCATAATGTATAAGACATAGATGTAATTAAACAGTAACAAGATAAATGTCATTGAGAATGATGCTTCAGCAAACTTGTGGCACAAGAGGCTGGCACATATGAGTAAGAAGGGGTTGCAGGTTTTGACAAGACAATCTCTCATTCCCTTGACCAAAGATATATCTCTCAATTTATGTAATCATTGTTTGTTTAGTAAGCATCATAGAGTTTCTTTTGTAAAAGTTCTCAGAGAAAAGAAAATAGATAGAAATTAATTTATGCTAATGTATGTCGTCTCATTAGGGTTGAGTCATTAGATGATAGTAAATATTTTATTACTTTTATTAATGATGCTTCACATAAAACTTGGGTGTATATGTTGAAAAACAAAAGTCAGGTATTGCAGTATTTTTAAAAATTTTATGCCATCGTGGAAAGAATGATAAGGTTACTCTTGAAGTGTATTTGGACTGATAATGGTAAGGAATACACATCTAAAGACTTTGAAAAGTACTATTCAAAGCATGAGATTAGGCATGAGATAATAAAACTTGAAACATTACTACATAATGGTATAGCTGAAAGGATGAACTGCACTATTGTGAAAAAAGTCAAATGTATATTAAGGATGGCAAAATTACCAAAGCCATTATGGGGTGAAACAGTCAACACAACTTGTTATTTACTTAACAAATCACCATCAGTTTTTTTGAGCTTTGACATTTCAAAAAGAGTATCGATAAGAAAATATGCTTTATACTCTCACTTAAAAGTTTTCAGATGTAAAACATTCATGCATATGTCGAAAAAAAAGAGTCAAAGCTTGATAGTAAAGTCATACAATGCGTATTTATAGGATATGGTGATAAGAAATTTGGTTACAAGGTATGGGATCCAGTGAAGAGAAAAGATAATCAGAAGTAGAGATGTGGTCTTCCATGAAAAAGAAACCATAATAGACCTTGAAAAAAATAAGAAGATTATACGGGTTACTATTAACTGTAATATTTTAACACTGATAGAGGTTTCATAAGAAAGAGCAATAGATGGTGAAAATAGCAAGAAACATAACTTGGGGATATAAATGAGCTAGCCACAGTTAGCGATGAGCCAGATGCAATTAGTTTTGAATAGGATGAGCAATCTCTCCACTAGAGAGTGTTGAGCAAGAAGAGCTACTTTTGACATTAGTTGATGTAGACTCTCAGCCTAAAAGATCTACTAGAGAGCACAAGCTATTTACCAGGTATCCAAGTCTATATTTTATTTTAGTTACTAGTGAGGGAAAGCTAGCGAGCTTCTAAGATGTGTAGGCTACTCCAGATAAAAAACATTGGTCAAAAGTAATGAAAGAAGAGATGGAGTCATTACGAAAAAATGGTACTTATGATCTTGTTCAACTTCTGAAAGGGAAGAGGCCATTGAAAAATAAATGGGTGTTTAAATTGAATAAAAATGGTGACAAGTTAGTAAGGTACAAAGCTTGATGGTGGTGAAAGGTTTTTCTTAGAAACCTAGCATCTATTTTGATGAGATCTTCGCTTTAATTGTGAATATGAGTTCCATTCGAGTGGTGCTGGGATTAGCAGCTAGTTTGAATCTTGAGCTTAAGCAACTTGATGTTAAAACTATATTTTTGCATGGTAACTTGTAGGATGATATTTATATGAATCAGCCTGAGGGTTTTAAAGTGAAAGAAAAAGAGCACTTAGTTTGTAAACAAAAGAAAAACTTGTATAGCTTAAAACAAGCTCCATGACAGTGGTACAAAAAGTTTGATTCTTTTATGGTAAACCACAGCTATAAAATAATAGTAGCGAATTCTTATGTGTATGTCAGAAAATTCCCTAATGGTAACTTCACTATTATTTTATTATATGTTGATGATATATTGATTGTAGGACAAGATGTTGGTATGGTTTTCAAGTTAAAAGAACAATTGTCTAAGTCTTTTGATATGAAAGATTTAGGTCTAGCAAAGTACTTTTTCGATATGGACATTATCCGAGATAGGAAAGCTGAAAAGCTGTGATTGTCACAAGAAAAGTATGTTGAATGGGTGCTTAGTAGATTCAATATGCAACATGTTAAATCAGTTAGTAGTCCAATTGCCAATCATTTTCATCTGAGTAAGAAATTTTGTCCAGTGTGTAAGGAAAAACAACTAGCTATGCCTAGTATTCTTTATTCTTCTACGGTCAATTCTTTAATGTATCTTATGGTTTATACATGGCCTGACATTGCTCATGCAGTTAGTGTAATGAGCAAATTTCTTTCTAATTCGAGAAAGATTCACTAGGAAGTAGTGAAATGGATTTTCAAATATTTGAGAGACACCTCAAAACTGTGCTTGAGTTATGAAGTTTCACAACCAATTCTAGAAGGGTTTACTGATGCTGACATGGCAGGTGATCTTGATGGTAAAAAATCTACTTTATAATATTTATTCACTTTTGTAGGAAGAGCTGTGTCTTAGCAGTCTAAGTTGTAGAAGTGTGTTGCTTTATCTAAGTATATTGCAGCAACTAAAGCAAGTAAAGAAATGCTTTGGATGAAACATTTTCTTCTTGAATTGGGGTTGAATCAAAAAGAGTATATAATGTTTTATAATAGCTAGAGTGCTTTAGATTTGAGTAAAAATACCATGTACCATGTTAGAACAAAGCACATTGATGCTAGATATCATTGGTTATATTTAGTGATTGAGGAATAGCAGATGCTGTTGAAGAAAGTCCATACTGATGAGAATGTAACAAATATATTGACTAAGATACTTGCAGAGATAAGCTTGAGCTCTACAGTAACTTGACTGAAATGAGTTCCTTGGCCAAGGTAAGTTCCAAATGAAATTGCTATGGTGATGAATCTCCTCTTAATGAGGTTGAAGGGGGAGATTGTTAGGAAAATGGGGTCTAACCCCATGTAATTTGGTTTGGACTAATCAAAGGCCATAGGCCTTGGTCTTTCTTTTTACACAAAGCCCTAGCTATTTAATAAAAAAAGGTGGGGCTGTTTTATGATGGTGTTGCAAACTAAGAAAAGAAAGAAAAAAAGTCAAAAAAATAGAGAGAAAATAGAGAAGAGAGAGTTGGTTCAACGAAAGTCAACCGTAGTCTGATTGAGCTAAAATTTTATCAACAAGTTTATGATTTAGAGTTTTACATTTTGAACAGTGAAAATTGGATTTAAAGCTCTCTAAGAACAAATCCAGAGTGTATTTGTTGAGTTACCTATTTGGTGACTGATTGAGCTAAAATTTTATCAACAAGTTTATGATTTAGAGTTTTACATTTTGAACAGTGAAAATTGGATTTAAAGCTCTCTAAGAACAAATCCAGAGTGTATTTGTTGAGTTACCTATTTGGTGAGATTTCTCCAATTATCTCTCTCTAGTTGTTGATTAGCTCTAGTTAGAGAAGAACTTTATATATCTATTATTTGATAGTGGAGATTTTTTTGGTGGTCCATGTTTTTTTCCTCTACATTGAGGGTTTTTCACATAAATCTTGGTGTGCTTATTTTTTTTGTATTGTTGATTGTTGATTGTTATCTATTATTATGGGTTTATTGCGATATATTGCTTTTGAGTTATTGTGTTTATTGCTTCAGGCCTAATATGTTTTATGTATGACCATGAACCCAGTGCTTGCCATCCTTGGAATTGCAATTTTTCTGATAGGTTGTTGCATGTTTGAAATAGTTGCTCATCAACCTGAGTTCAGAGCTCCAGTAAGTGTTGGCTTAACCTGTACTTTCCATTGTCCTTCAAAAAAACAATAAACTAAGGTTTGATTTGCTATAATTCTTTAAACAGGATACGGTGGGAGTAGTCAACAAAATCAATCGATCCTTCATTTCTCCACCACCAGCAGTGTATTCCTTTACACAGTAAGTAAACATTATTTTCTGCATTATTTCCTACTCACAGAAGATTATGCACAAATACACGTTAAGAAGTTCATAACCGATACAAGGAAATCTTCCCAACTGCAGGAAGCAATTGATCAAAACCATGCTAAGAAAAAATCCAGTACACAGGCCAATGGTAAGTTCAACTAGTCTGTATTTCTATTTGCTATAAGAGCATTGGCATGTTTTGAAACTTGCAGATACTATGCTTAAGTCTATAAAGCTGTTGGGGCATCTAAATTTACAACCATATATTGATCAATGCCATAATTTTTCTCGTTTTTCTCCCGGTAAAGTTGAACTAAGTATCAAGGGTAAGCTAAAAGGAAGCCCTTTTTCCCAAAAAATTTATCATTAGGAATCCAAAAAGTGAAAAGGCAGGCCCATTAAAAGAGTTGAGAATCGTTCATGAAGGAAAGCTGATGTATTTATGGTGTATCCACTTGCAAATGATGTCAGTTACTCAAGAATGATCTTGGAGTGTAGATCAAGTGCTTATCATAAAGAAGCATTACAAGAATTCACCTCTGAACAATAAGATGTAGTGAGAAACCATTTCAACTTATTAAAGCGGCTGGTAGAAAAGCTAAGGAAGATAATGAGAGTTGTCAATGTAATTTCAGGCTTGATGGGGGCAGAATTTTTTGGAGGTTAAGTTGGTGAGCCTGTCAGTTTTTAAGGAAAAGAAAAAGATCAGGGGGCGTTGGAGTTATGATTTTGAGGTGTGCTAGATGCTAAATTAGTATGAACCCGAGAGGAAAATAGTGAATAACAAAGAATAGAGAGACGAGATAGAATAGGCTGAATGGGGTTCACTCTTATTCATTATTTTATTAATAATGATTAATAATAATCATACAAGCTATAATAATATTATAATTAAATTTTGAAATTATAATAATTGTAATATCATTAGTTCATGCAAGTTTATTAAAGATAAACTATTGAGAGATTAGCCACATCAACTGACCACTTGGGGCACATGGAGGTGTTGACTTGTCATCCCCCAATTAGGTTGTTGACTAATGCATAGTGTTTATGTCACAGTCCGGTAGTGAAGCCAGAAATCTCACATCGATTGTGTATTAAAGTTAGTCATAGGATATAAGAGTTCACACATTCTCCTCCTTGTGAGGTATCTTTTGTGGGACAAAATCATAAGGTCAGAGGATTCAAAGCGAATAATATCTCATAAGAGTGTGAAACCATGATAGACAAGTTGAGCTGAGACGTCGAAGCAGTGGATCCCGAGATCCTGGAGCCACGACTGTGTAATAAAATTAGCCATAAGATATAAGGGTTCACGCATTCTTCTCATTGTGAGACATCTTTTATGGGACAAAATCTTAGCCATAAGATATAAGGGTTTCACGCATTCCTCTCATTGTGAGACGTCTTTTATGCAACAAAATCGTGATATCAGAATGTCAGAACGGATAATACCTCACAAGAGCCATAAGATATAAGGGTTTCACGTATTCTTCTCAGATGTTTTTTATGAGACAAAATCGTGAGATCAAAAGGTCATAACGGATAATACCTCACAAGAGTGTGAAATGTCAAAATACAAAAAAATGGACATTTTATGTTATGGCAGATCAGCGAATTATTGGGCCGAGCTGGATTTGAACCAGCATAGACATATTGCTAACGAATTTACAGTTCGTCCCCATTAACCACTCGGGCATCGACCCAGGAAGAATCAATTCTAGGTTTGTTGATAATCCATGATCAACTTCCTTTCGTAGTACCCTACCCCCAGGGAAAGTCGAATCCCCTCTGCCCCCTTGAAAGAGAGATGTCCTGAACCGCTAGACGATGGGGGCATATTTGCCTGACTGCCATCATACTATGCTCATAGTATGAACAGTTTTTTGAAATTGTCAATATAATGGAATGATATGACTAGATCCGAACTGGAACCGCGCAGGGGTAGAGGTTGAGTCCTGTAACATTTACATATGGTAGTTGAGACTATATGTAATGCATAATACACGTGGTAGTTTAGACTATCTTCTTGTTGTCGGTTTCGGGCTTGGTTGAATAGACTTGTGGATCCAACGCAACAGCAATCCTAACCTTATTAGAAGTTGCCTGATGCTCAGCACCCATGATCCCTTCTTGTACGTCCTCTTGGCCCTGAGTTCTGAATTATCAGCTTGACCTTCAGCTGCAGCTACCTCAGTTGTAAATTCAGGCCAAGTAGCTTTAGTCGCATTAACATCATCTCCCTCAGCTACAGTAAAAAGACTGGCCACTAATGTTCTGCCTTCATTCGTACCATCATAGCCTATTGCAGTGCAAAACCTCATAACTCTATAATATTCTTAAGGTAAAAAATGTCGAACCCTTCTGGTGGCGAACTCATGGGCGGCAACTGCGAGGATCACAGGTCCAAATTTGCGTAGCAACTGCAAAATATATAGAGTAGAGTTGTGTCACAGTTCTGCTTAGTATGGGTCGCTTGGTCCTTCAATTCACGTGCCAGTTCTGCGCAATGAGCTGCATCAACAGCCGTTGACACTACTTAGGCTATAGCCACATTTCTTTCTTCCTCAATAGCCCTCAAATGAGTGTTCGTCCTATCTAAGTTACTATGAATCCTATTGAGTTCAAAAGCACTGTTGTTCACCTGCAGATCTAGCGGTTTAATTTTAGCGTTGTGTTCCTTCAAATGTCAGGCTTTGAACAATACCCTGCAGTTTTTACGCCATTTTAGTTTGCTCAGCAACCTGCTTTTCAGCTATCTGCGTAATCTTTATAATCTTCAAGTGACCTTAATGATCAGAACCTCAAACTGAAAGGCCTGCTGGTACCTAGTATAAGGGCTTACTGCCAGGATCTGGTGGTAGAAGATCACAAGGTCAACAATTAGTGGCTCAGGGAAATTTATCATCACTGACAATAATTATCTTCTTCAAGTTAGGGTAGGCTGATAGTCGCGAACACTTTTTTATCCTTGCCTTCAGCACGAGGGCTAAAGACAGACGTCCTATCCAATGCCCCTGCAAAAAGAGGGTCCACGACTGTAGGCATTCCCTGACTTGGAGAAGGCGATTGCTGTCAATAAGGATTAAATTTCCCTCAGCCACTTGATTGTTGACAGTGTAATCCTCTGTTACCAAATCCTTTTTTAGCAATAGGCCTCCTAACTTAACCATCAACAGACCTTTCTGATTGAGGATGTGGTGATCTTACTGGCGCTAGTGAAGAGGTTGGTCGCAACAAGAATATAAGGATTACACAAATAACTGAAGAGTGGACTGCTGAACAGGCTAAAATGGTGGGTATTGTTCGGAGCCTAACATCTGATCTGAAGGAATCCTATGCCAGAATTAAACAACAAAAGTTGCATATGAACAACAGTGCTTCCAAACTCAGTAGAGTTCAAAGTGACTTAGATTGGGTGAACAAAGCTATTGAGGAAAAGTGACATGTACTTGTAGCCTAGGCAGACTCCAAGGATGGTGATATTACTGCGCATGATTCGGAGGATCAGGCGATCCAAACTGACTAGAGTTGTGAAGAGGTAACAACTAAAATTATGGATTACATGCTCGGCAAAATAGTGCAAGGCAGTCTCCATCTTTGCAACTTTTCTCTATATAATGTGTAGCTGTTGCGCGTGCCTTTGAATCTATGGTATTACAGTTATCCCACATGATTTCGCCACCTCGACAATTTCTATACTGAGAATACTGTGAAGTTATCGAGGTTTCGCATTGCAACATGCTACCATTGTGCGGATGAAAGCAATTTCACTGTTTGGGGAAGGTCAGTGGCCAATTTTTTATTGCAACTGAGAGAGCCGATAATAATGCAACTTAGGCTATTGAGTCTAAATTTACAACTAAGATAACCGCAACTGAAGGTCAAGTAGATGATCCCATAACTCAAGACCCAAAGGATGCTCAAGAAAGGATCATGAGTGTAACATTAGGTTACTTTTGTGTCAACTGTTTTATGTTCTTACTATAAGAAATATAAGAAATTCCTAGTTGAATAGGAATAGAAGAGGACACAGCCAAAAAGGGACTACTGGGGAAGGCGACGGTTTCGAATCCACATTAGTAAGGGAAGGTTGACGTTAGCCTTAAGAAAGGAAAAGAAGAGGAGAGGAGGCATAACAATAAGAAGAAGTGAGGGAAGCTAGAGCAAGCTCAAGGTTTGAGATTGCTATTAGGCAGATCCCATAAGTCTAATCAACCAAGCTCATGAGGTCCACAAAAGAAAGTTAGCCTAAACAGTCTCGTGTCCCATACATTATATCTGGTTGATCCCACATCTTACTTGTTGCTTGGGAGTAAATTATAAAAGGTATCTTTGGAAGGTACCCCTATTAAGCATGCTCTATCTTATTTTTCCTTCTTTACTATTGGACACATTTTGACTTAAAATGTCGAAGCATGGCCAAAGTCTTGACTCTTATGCCTTCAAACTTTTTTTTTCTTTAACAGATCAAACATGCTTAACAGGTCAGTCTCCAGCAAATCTTACTCCCATCGGACCTAAAATTACATCAACAAGATCCATAGCAAGAGATTGGCAATGTTAAGTGTGTATGCTACAAGAAATAGTGTTGTTACTATTTGCAAAAAGGGAACAGAATCAGAGAAAAATAATAAGTTTGTACATGATAAGATACCGAAGTGCTTTTTACATGCATAAAAACTCTTAACTTGCATTCAATCAGTGCAAGTTTGCTTAGACAGGAAAGACCCGAGGAACTTGCTGGTTTGCTAAGACCTTTCGGGGAAGAATCTGTCTCTTCAAGAGACACAACAATTTGGTGACAAAGAACTTAAAGAATGATAAAAACCAAAATACCAGTGGAACATAGAAAATGATAAACAATCCACGAAAACATGGTACTTAATATGAGACACCAAGTAGATAAAAGGTGTCAAATGGGTCGTATTGGGTTAGTATAGTTCATTTAAATATTAATTTGTGTTAATAAATTTTGTCTGTTTAGTATTATTATTTAATGTGTTGTACTGGTATAATTCATAAAGGTTAAGGGTATGATCAACACGGCACATGACCCTAGTACAACTCTATTTTTCATGTCCAGATGGAAAAAATACAATCAATTAACAGTTTTTCAAAAATTTAACTTAAAAAAAAAAAAGTCATCTATTATTATTAAAAAAATGTAGGAGATAACTCAAAATAAAATAAAAGAGACATAATTTATGTGGTTCAACAAAATTTGTACAACTAAGGAAAGGAATAATAAAATACTATAAATAAAAATATTAAAATTACAATTCTAATATTTTAAAAAGCATATACACATTCATATAAAAGATATTATAAAACATAAGATTATTATTTTATTTTTTATTCTCATTATTTGATAATTTATTTATATAATATGTTTTGTCTTGTACATTTATGTTATACCTTTAATCTTATAGTAATTTAATTTGTTAATTAAATTTGTATTTAACTTGAAGTTAAATTTATTTTAACATTTTATTTTTGCTAAATATTAATTAAATGTAATTTATTTATCAATAATTTAAATATTTAATAAGTAAATTTATTTAATATAATTTTAGTTTATAAATTATTATAAATTATTAAAAATAAATATAATTTTATTTTAATATAAGAAATAATATAAATACGTTAAGAATTCATTTATATATATATATATATTCATTTATATATATATATATATAGATATATATCTCGATTCACTTATTTAATAATAATTTGTTTAAACACAATTTATATTATGTTATATTATATCGTGTGATGGTTCACGTAACCCATTTAGGAGTGCGTGGATAATTATGTTTCGAATCTGATACAGATTCAATTCGTCTCCATCTGTAACGTACCTCTCACTTCAACATCAATTTCTTTGTGCAGCTTCTTCCTCCATGTCGCCCTCATAAAATGCCATGATTAGACATCTACTGACCGTATTAGTACTGAAAATTGATCTCATATTTTGAACTACAGAAGCTGCAGAATTTTGTCTACATTTCTGTTGTTAATCTTAATAAAGTTCCTGGAAAATGTGTTCGCTTCGTGCCAAAAGTCCAGCAACAGAATACCACTAAGAAATATATTGTTGCCACTGACATTTTAGAAATCCTTTGAGCTGGAAAACATTGACTAAACAAAATACTTTAAATTTGAGTGATTCTAATTCTTGAGGGAGAAGCAACTATTATTTTATCTTCACAACCTTTTTTTGCTGGAGCTTAATTAAACTTCCTTATGCTATTTGTCACACTTTCTCCTCTTAACTTATTTCATCTTCTAATTTTTTCTGTTCTTTTTTATCTCTTACCATCATCTTCTGAAAATTTCCTTCTCATATTCATGTTTCAATCTCCTTAAAAATACTGAGCCCAAATTCTTTTTCCAGTACTCGTGATTTAGCGCTCTCGTTACTACAGTTGAAAGTCTAACGAGAACATTCATCACAAGAACAAAAAGATGGGGAAAAGATTGCACTAGAAAAATGACTGATCGATTCTCTATTCAGGGCAACAGATTGTTTTAGTAATTGCTCAGATCGTGATCCGATTACGAAAAGGTGAGATATCCATGCTGCTACGACATACGGGTCTCAACTGCCTACTCACATGATAACTAACATTTGCGTAGAATAGGCCAAACCTTGCTGAAAATTGGCTCATGCTATAAAGTCATAGTGCCTGAATTCTGCAGTTTTGGAGCCAAAGGTAACAACAGTTATTCTATTGTAGAAGTTAATTTGATAGAAGAAAGAAAGAAAAAGGATAGCGTTGATGAAATCTTTGTCCTACAATAAGTGGTGACTGTTTGCAAAAGTTGTACGTTTATCAGGGTCAAAAGAACGTTTCTTTTAGACTAGCATGCAGGAGCAATTTTGTCTTCAGTTAATTCTCTACATTGATCAGAAACAGATGTTTTTGTAGTCTTTTCTATCTCTAATTTCTCGGCCAAAAGAGTGAGGCAGAAATGTACAAGGATGATCCAACAGGCAGAAATAAAAAGAAAGCCCTCCATGACATTGGAAATGACTTGTCTCCCATTAAACCAGAACTCTTGTGTGACCATTTGGTAACACTGAAATGTCCAGCCAACATCCATGGAACAAATGTGGGTGAGTCTTTCAGATCAATTTTAAGTTTCTTTTGTTAATTTCTGTGGTTTTCCCCCATATATGAATATGCAATGGAATTGGTCTTCCCCATTTTGATTTACGACTTCTGCTAGACCATACTTTTTAAAATATGCAATAAAATCCATATTCTGCAGCTGGGGAATGATTGCATATTTCAAATTCGCTGGTTATGGATTTTATAAGGATAAATATGCTGCTGACGCATTCCGCCCCGAACTTACCCATTGCATAAAAAGGCATGTTCACGTCATCTCCTTTTTTACACATACAATTGGTTATTTGATGTTCATGTTAAATGAAGTCTCTTTTGGGTGAAAACTGAAAAGGTTGAAATTTAAAAAAATAATAAACTTTAAGTTTTTTTTTTCTTTTTTAATGCTGGAAGTTTATATTAGTTTTATATAAATAAAAATTTCCCTGACAAACACTAAAATATTCTTTACAATACATGAGAGTTTGTTATTGTATAACTAAGGACCATTAGTAATATTTTATACACGTTAATAAATTTTATATATTATTAATAAATCAAATAATACTAATGTTAATTTATTAATGAAAATTTTTTTAAAGTTTTTGTGTATTTATTTTAAAGATTTATAAAAATTTATTTTTATTTATTAATGATATTACATCATTTGACTTTTTAACAATATAATATATATATATTGATAATACGTTAAATATAAATTCTAATGTATAATAAAAAAATGTTACTTAGGTTCTTTTGGCATAAAAAATATCTTTTTATGCCATCTAATCTTTTTTCTTATGGTATTTCTTTAAACTTAACTTGTTTCATGAATAATTTTTATCTCAAAAATATTTTAAAATTTTAACATTTATATAAAATATTTTTTAAATAAGAAATAAAATTCCTGTTTTGTTTTAAAAAGGCACCAAAATTTGTTTCTTTATAAACCAATATCAAATCATACATAGCCAAATAGAGAGAGAGAATTGGGAATTTTTTTATATAAAATAATAATGCATTCGTCACTTCAATTAAGATTACAAATAGACACTGAAAGAGAAACCCTACAACAACTATGTTCCCCTAGCTGACAATCAAAATTTGCTAATTTGTGAGCAAATTTGTTTGCATTTCTACTAATATGCCTAAAGGAGCATCCATTAAAATCTAAAGCACATTCTTTATAAGCTCGATCAAATTACCTCCTGCTTAAAAGGAATGATCCGTACCATCCACTCCTTTGATAGGTAAGAATGAGTCATTTTCCACTCATAACCTGTTTAGTGAAGAAGACACGAGCAGCACATATGAATACGTATTTTATTAATGCAAGTGAATTGCTACATTGTTTAAGATTTCATTTGTTTCATGGAAAATTATTTTCAAAAAATAATTTTTATATTTTCAAATATTTATTTAATAGAAAACTAGTTGATCAACGATAAACAATTTACTGGTCCATGAAAAATAAGATCATTTTTTTTAAAATTATCTTACAAATTTAAAAAGATAAAGATATTTTTAAAAAAAAACTGTTTATTAATAAAAGTATTTATCAATACTTTTGAATATAATTTTACTTATAAATAATTTTATTTTAATAAATAATATTATATTATAATATAATAATAAATAATATTATATGAATAAATAATATACTATTAATATAATTATTAATAAATAACATTATAATATATTAATAAATATTATACTAATATTAATATTAATAAATGATATTATATTAATAAATAATATTATTATATTGATAAATAATAAAATAATAAATATTATTAATTTAATTAATAAATATTATAATAATATATGAATAAATAACATATTATTAATAAATAATATACTATTAATATAATATATTAATAAATAATATAAAAACAATAAATAATTTTATTTTAAGTATTTTTTATATTAATATAATATTTTGATATTAAATATTATTAAAATATAATTATTTTTAATATTAATAATTTTGATAATAAATAATTTTAATATATTTTAATAATAAATAACTTTTAATATTCTAATAATTATATTAATATTATTTAAAAAATAAATCTTTAAAAAAGGTCAAATAACAAAAAATATTTTTTATTAATTCATTCAAATAATAAAAAATATTTTTTAATTTACAAAGTATAAATATTTTTCAAAAATCATTTTTCGAAATAAAAGAGCCTAACTCTCAAATATAGCTGATAACAGTCTCACCACTTACACAATTACTGAACCATGACACTTGCACCTTTTACTTCGCTCTTTCACAAACTTACTCTTTGTTCATTTTACACGGCACACACCCTACTACCTATAGGGTAGTCATGCCAAGTTTCTTTATGAATTCGTTGAAATTTAAGACACTAAGTCCTCTGTAAATAAGTTGGCTGCTTGGTCTTTGATTTGATATATTTTAGTTCTACTTCTTTTTTAAAGCAATTTTTTACGTACAAAGTGATAGTGTATTTCTACGTGCTTGGTTCTTGCATGAAAAATCAAATTCTCAGCCAATTGTATTGTTGATTGATTATCGCAATGGAGTTGTACTGGATCGTCAACCGACCGGTCCAGATCCTTTAGAAGTTGTAATAACCATGTGCTTTCTTTTGCCGCCATAGCCACAGCTCTATATTCTGCTTCTGTGGTCGACAATCATATTGTAGGCTTTCTTTTGCTACACCATGAAATTACACCAGATCCGAGACTAAACATTTATCCAGTTGTTGATCGTCTTGTATCATGGTCTCCACCATAATCGGCATCTCAATACCCTATAACTTGACATGGAGCTTCCTTTTCGTATAGAAGTCCAAAGTCAATTGTTCTTTTTATGTACCTTAAAATTCGTCGAACTGCATCTAAATGAGGTTTTCTTGGCTTCTCTATAAATCGGCTAGCCACTTCAACTGCAAATGCAATATCAAGTCTCGTTAATGTAAGGTTGATTAAATTGCCTACTAGTTAACTTGTTGAATCTTCCAATTCTTTTCCTTCTCACAGCAGAGTGCTTCCATAGGCGGAGAAATTGACTTGCAATCAGCCATCCTGAGTTTTTTAAAAATTCTTTTGCATACTTATGTTGACACAAAATATTCCTTCCTTCTGTGGTACGGGTTACTTTTAGTCCAAGAAAGCGATTCAGCTTTTCAAGTTCTTTCATTTGAAAGAGTACTGAGATATTGACCCTTGTTTATCTGATCTCTTTTTCATTGTCTCCGATGATTATTAGATCATCCACATTAACCAAAATTATTGCCAACTTACCATCTTTGGCTTTAGCAAACAAGTGGAATCTGCTATTGCAACTGATTATCCACTTTGAGTTGAGAATTCTGAAATTTTACCATACCATGCTCTTGGTGCCTGCTTCAATCCATATAGGGCATTTTCAACTTACACACTTGATTCGGTTGAACCTTACTTTCAAACCCGTTAACCCGTTAGGTTGCTCCATATAAATTTCTCGATCTAGTTCTCGGTGCAAAAAAGCCTTTTTCACATTCATTTGCCATAACTTTCAATATTTGTTTGCCGCAAGCGAGCAAGTAACACTCATACTGTTGCAATCTTCACAAC
Organism: Durio zibethinus; assembly: GCF_002303985.1. The sequence continues at coordinate 767,617 of NW_019167882.1, read as the reverse complement.
TGGACTAAAGGTCTCATCATAGTTCAAGCCATACTTCTAAGAGAATCTGTGATGCACCAATCATGCCTTATGTCACTCTATGCCATCAGGTCGACTCTTTAGTTTATAAACCCATTTGCATGAAATGGGTTCAATTTGTTAGGGAAGAAGGTCAGTTTTTTGAAGTTAAATCACCGAGGCAAAAGAAAAAATCAATTTCACATAAATTGCACTATTTTTATTAAATTCAACCAACTTTTTAATAGGCTTACAATATAACTAACACCAGTAAAAAATTCAACTAATTAAAGAATGTGAAGCATAAAAATAAAATAATTAACAGATAATGGGAAAATTAGAGAAATAGTGGCTGAATGTTAAAATCATCCAACCACGTACAATAACTAACTACCAACTATATTTTAAGAATTAGGTTGTTGAGCCCAGACATGAACTAAATTTTGGATCACTTTTCAACTCTCTCATTGATTCAAAATTACATACTCCAAGATGTAATTTAAAGTAAAAAAATTTCTCTCTTGAAACTGCTTTGTTGAAAAGATCTGCTAGCTACTCGTCCATTCCACAATGCTCTATTTCGATTATACCATTTACAACTAAGTTACGAATAAAATGAAAGTGAATGTCAATGTGGTTTGTTCTCTTATAAAATGCCAAATTTTTTATCATAGCAATTGTTGACTTGTAGTTAAAAAAAAGTTTAGTTGCTTTATCTTGAACCTTACAGAGATTTGCGAGAAGTCTGCTAATCCATATTGTTTGACAAGTTACCAAAATTGCTGCTACATACTCAGCTTTTGAAGATGATAAAGCTATTATAGCTTATGTCTTTGAACTCCATGTGATGGCACCTAATCCAAGAGTGAAAACACTTGTTGAAGTACTCTTTCTATCTTCCAATGAACTTGCCTAATCACTATCTATGAATTCATATACTCTGAAATTTGTAATTTTCCAATACCAAATCTCAAAATCACTAGTTCTAATAATATAGTGTAAGACTCTTCTTGTCACTCCAAGATGATGTTTTGTAAGACTTTGCATAAACATGGAGATTACACCAACAGAAAATGCAATATCTGGTATAATATGGGTTAGATAAATCAAACCTCCTACTAAGCTTTTAAAAGTCTTTGGATCATTTTTTTTAAAACCATCTCCAAGTTGTAACTTCTCATTCATGTTCATGGGTGTAGTAGCTGGATTGCAATTGAGCAAATTAAATATTTTGAGTGGATCCATTGCATACTTCTTTTATGAAATGAAAATTCCATCCACACAATGCTTCACCTCAAGTCCCAAAAAATAATTCAATAAACCCATGTCTGATAGTTTAAATTCTTTCATTATGTTGGATTTAAATTCAACAACAAAAGAATCACATAAGCTCATATAAATAATATCATCAACATAAAGGCAAACAATTATAAAATCATATTTTCCTTACTTTTTCACATAAAGAGTAAGCTTATTCTCACTCCTTATTAAGCCATTGTGACAAAAATAACTATCAATCTTACTATACCATGCTCGTGACGTTTGCTTCAACCTGTAAAGTGCTTTCTTTAGCTTGTACACCTTTGTTTCCTTGCCTTTGATTATGAACCCTTTAGGTTAGCTAACATACACTTCTTCTTCCAAGTCTTTATTTAAAAATGTAGACTTGACATCAAATTGATAAACAAGCCAATGAAGTTGTACAGCTAAGGCTAAAATAATTTTCATAGTTTCAAATTGAGCAACCAGAGAAAAAGTTCTTCGAAATCAATACCTTGTTGTTGTAAGTATTATTTCACCACTAATCGTGATTTGTGCTTTTGTATGATTCTAGTAGCATGGTACTTCTTTTTAAACATCCATTTAAGGCCAATTGCATTCTTGCCTTTAGGTAGATATACCATTTTCCTTGTTTCATTCTTCTGGATTGCCATAATCTCTTTTTGCATTGCATTTTGCCATTCTTTTTGGTTTCTGCTTCTTTAAAAGTTGTAAGATCTAAAATAAGAAGAGCAAATTAACTAGTTTCACAGATATCCTTCAAAGATCTAAACTTTCTTGGAAGTGTTTCATTTAAAAATTCTTACAAGAAAAGTGAACTGCTATATCATGAGGTTGCAAGTGAAAAGTGCGATGTGGAAGGTAGTGAATAAAAACTAACTGGAGAGTTCATAGGGGTTGATTCGACATCTTCATTTGTTGCATTTTCACTTGGATTCTCATTTTCACTTAGAATCAAAATTTGAGTTGTTTATTTATGCCATTCCACTCCTAAGTTGTATCTTCATCAAAGATCACATTTTTGCTAATAATCACCTTGCCACTAAGAGGATTATATAAATGATATGCTTTGGATTGAGTGTAATATCCCATAAAAATGCATTTTTCAAATTTCTCTTCAAGTTTGTGACAAACTTAAAAATTGACCAAACATATGCAACACAACCAAAAATCTTCAAGTGGCTTACCGTCAGCTTTATACCTCTTCAAGCTTTATAAGGTGTCTGATTGATGACTACTTTTGTAAAAGAATGATTCAACAAGTAAATAGCAGTTGCCACAGCTTCAGCCTAAAATGATTTGGTAGTCTTCTCACTTACAACAAACTTCAAGCTAATTCCATAATGATACGATTCTTTAATAAAAATAATACAATTTATATGCAATTGATTCTTTATTTTGCCTCGATGATTTAATTTCAGAAAACCCACCCTCTTTCCTAAAAAAATTTTGGTATTAGAGCCTTAAGATCCTTACCCATTTTTTGTATCTGTTGAATTATCAACAGTGACAATTAATGACAGTTTAAATGTAGTTCAACCTTTCATTCTTGTGTTCGACAAAAAGTGTTACAACTTTTGGAGCATTAAGATGAAGACTCTTTTCAAATCTCAAGATATTTGGGATTTTATGGAGATCGAATATGATGAGAATGATAACAATGAAGAACAACTGAAAGATAATAAGAAAAAAGATTTTAAAGCACTATTTATCATTCAATAGGTAGCTCATGAGATACTTTTCTTCAGGATTATAGTAGCCAACACTTCAAAGAAAGTTGAAAAACCTTGCAAAAAAAATTTCAAAGCTCTTTAAAGGTTATTGTTGTGAAACTTCAAGCTCTCCGATAAAAGTTTAAAACTTAAATGATGACAAAAAAGGAAGCAGTGCAAGATTTTCTTTCTAGAGTAATTTTTATTATTACTCAACTGAGATCTTATAGTGATAAGATTACTAACGAGACTATTGTTTCCAAAGACTTACAAAGCTTAACTCCAAAGTTTGATAATATAATTGCTACAATAAAAGAGTCCAAGGATCTATCTATCTTTTTCTTTGATAAACTAATGGATTCTTTACAAGCTCATGAGATAAGGTTGAAAAGATCACAAACTAATGAGAAGGCATTTCAAATAAAGAGAGAGAAAACTAAAAAAGAAGTGTCCATTGGCAGAAGATGTGATAAAGAAAACTTTCGTGAAAAAGGACATGGTAGAGGTAAAAGAAGAGGTCGTTTTGATGGATAAAAGTTCATACTAATGAAGTTTCAAATGATATTTGATTTTTGGATAGTGAGTGCTCAGACCATATGACCCCCTAATAAATCGTTGTTTAAGGAACTTGACAAGTCATAAAAGTTGCAAGTCAAACTTAGGGATAACAAGTAGATGCAAGTTGAAGGAAAATGTATCATTGCAGTAGAGGACAAATAATGGTAAAATAAATTTACTTTTTGATGTTTTTTTTGTTCCTAATTTGGCACATAGTTTGTTAAGTGTTGGACAACTAATGGTTAGTGGATGTGTAATTACGTTTAAAAATAGAGTATGTATGATTAAAGATAAATTTGGGCAACCTATGGTGAATGTACATATGACAAAAAATAAAATGTTTCCACTTTAAATTTCTAATGTGGAAAGCAAGCTCTTATTGTTAGCAAGAAGAATGAATTGAAATTGTGGCATCTGCAATATGTACATCTCAATATCAAAGGTTTGCAGTTACTAAGTAAAAAATGTATGGTTCTTAGATTGCCTTAAATTGGATATCTTAATTTATGTGATAGGTGTATATAATTGGAAACAAGCAAGAAAGTCATTTCCAAGTAGACAATCATAGAAAGCCTTTAAATGCCTTGAATTGATTGCCCCTTACACTCTAGAGCAAAACAATGTGGCCAAAAAAATAAAGAACCAATTGCACATAAATTGCACTATTTTTATTAAATTCATCTAGCCTTTCAATAGGCTTATAGGATAACTAACACCAATAAAAAACTCAACTAGCTAGAGAATGTAAAGCATAAAAATGGAACAGTTAACAAATAATAGGAAAAGTAGAGAAATAGTGGCTAAAAATTAGGAATTACCCAGCCACGTATAATAACTAACTAACAGTTATATCCTAAGAACTAGAATGTTGAGCCTAGATGTGAATTAAATTTTGGATCACTCTTTAACACAATTGTCTTAGGCTTTGTCACTAATTTCCATGTCTCGTTTTGTTTCAAGGCTTGAATTTCTTCTTTCTCCATTCTATCTTTTTAGATTCCTCTTTATATGATACTGGTTCTATTTATTCAATTAGAGCAACATTAACATATTTAAGATTTGGTTTACATTATCGTAAAGATCTTTTTAAGAATGTCTATGATTTACTTCCATCGAACTCATCCTCTTGAAAACATTTTCATCATTGGGAGCTTTGTTTGAAAAACTCATCATTTGGCTTAAGCTCATATTTTTCATCTATATTTTCTTGAATCTTTTCATCAATTTCTTTTAAGTTTGACAACAGAATTGCTTGCGGTGCTCACTAAGAGGAAGCCTCATTGTCGAGCACGACATTTCTCAATACATAACATTTAGTCATCGAATCATAGCATCTCTATCCTTTTCTTTGATCTTCATAGCCCAAAAATATGCAACGAACTTGCTACGTAGATGATTTGGTATAAACATGCAACACACGCAACCAAATAGTCAAAAGTGACTCACTGTGCGTTTAATATTCCATAGTTTCTTGAATGGTGAGATAAAGCCAAAACTTGCTTGTGGAAGCTTATCAGTCACATGAGCCACAATTTTCATGCATTCAACCCAAAATCGAGGTGGAACATTTTTCTTGAAGTTTGCCAACTATTCTTGAAATTTTATGACAAAACTAGTTAAAAGCAAAAAGAAACAAGTGTTTTCTCGATCAAAGGTAAGTGGACTATTTGGAGCATATAATTTGTGCAAATGCGATGGCTACAAATCCTTTCAAGATAAATGTAATGCAAAAATGGCAGCAACCAAAGAATCTAAAATCATTGAGAGGGTTTTTAGGCTTAACTAGTTATTATAGAAAATTTATCAAGGGCTATGGGGTGATTAGCAAACCGTTTACTGACATGCTGAGGAATAATGGATTTTGTTGGACTTTCAAGGCTTTAATAGCTTTTTAGCAACTCAAGGAGGCAATGTGTAGGGCACTTATTTTAAGATTACCAAATTTTAGCAAGCCATTCTATTTGGAGACTGATGCAAACAATACTAGTATAGAGGTAGTTTTATCGTAAGAAAGAAGGCCAGTAGCTTACTTAAGCAAAGCTTTGAGACCTAAACATATTGATTTATCAATATATGAGAAAGAATATTTGGTAATCTTAATAGCAACAAACAAGTGGAGACATTATCTAAATGGTGGATCGTTAGTCATTATAACAGATCATGAGGCCCTAGAACATCTACTAGAGCAAATAAGTAACTGTTGCTATTCAAAAGAAGGGCTTGACTAAGTTAGTAGGATTAAACTATTCAATCCAATAAAGAAAAAGCAAGACTAATAGGGTGGTTAATGTCTTTTCTAGACAGCATGAGGAAATAGCCCACTGTTATAGTATGCAGACCACTAACATCATGCCTTAGTGGGTCAGGGAAATTGAGCAAAGCTATATTGGTGACTATTTGGTTCAAAAGTTGACTACAACATTGATTGTACAACCAACTAGAAAACCTCCTTATACCTTTAACAATGAAATGCTTAGATTTAAAAGAGAGTATCTATGGGTAGTACTAGACAACTTAGAGAGAAAATTATACAAACTCTACATGATTCATCCCAAAAAAGAAACTCAAGGATCCAAGCAACTTACTACAGAGTCAAGCTTCATTTTTTCTAAGAAAGAATGAAAAAATAGGTTCAAGACTATGTCCAATAGTGTGATACTTGCTAGAAAAATAAATATGAACATGTCCCTTATCCTAGTTTACTCCAACCAATTTTTATTCCTCAGTAAGTATGGGAAGTTATTACCATGGACTTTATTAAAGGATTACCACTCTTACAAAGGTTTAGTTATATATCGGTCATTACTGATAAATACACCAAGTATGCTTATTTCCTAGCCTTAACCCACCCATACACAGCTTTAAAAGTTACAAAACTATACTTGAACCAAGTCCATAAGTTGCATGAAACTCTAAAAGATGCAATCTTTGATCGAAATAAGATTTTTACTAGTCTATTTTGGTAAGAGTTTTTAAAGCTATCAAGAACAAGTGTTCATTACAGTACTGCCTACCATTCAAAAATAGATAGATAGATAAAAAGAGTGAATTAGTGTTTAGAATAGTATTTAAGATGCATGTGCTTTATGAAGCCTAAGACATAGGCTCAATGGCTCTCTTTGGCCAAATGGTGGTACAACACCAATTTTCACACACCTTGGGAATGACTCAATTACAAGCCTTGTATGAATATAAGCCTCCAGATATGGCTTGGGATTTAGTACCCATGTTAAAGTCTCTACTGTAGGCAACTTACTCCAAGATAGGGAACAACTTAGTAAACTGATGATTGATCAATTAACTAAAGCCCAAGATAGGATGAAATACTACAAAAATAGAAAGAAGAGTGAAAGGGAGTTTTAGGCGAGTGACGGAGTTTACTTAAAACTTCAACCTTACAGGCAAACATCATTGGCCTTGAGAAAAAAACTTAAAACTTTCCTCCAGATACTATTGTCCTTATATGGTCGAATCTAAAATTGGTTCAATTTTCTATAAGCTAAAGTTACCTCATACCTTTAAGAATTATCCTGTGTTCCATGTAAGTTTATTAAAAAAAAAGATTGGATTAAGATTGTTCCAAATATATCACCGGTTGAAGTTAATGATGATGGCCAACCAATGGTATATCCAGCCACTATGCTTGACAAGAGGATTGTTAAAAGAAATAACTAGGCTATTACTCAACTTTAGTAGTTTGGTTTAACTTGGGTCTTAAAAATGTCACTTGGGAAGATTATACTGTGTTGAAATCACAGTTTTCTTCATTTGATTCTTAGGGGTAAAGATCTGTTGAAGACTGGGGCAATGTAATGAATTTAAAAATAGGGGATACTATTGACTACAAGGAAGTTGAAATGAACATAGTGTGATGGTTTTGGCTGATGTGGTTATAAACTATTTATCATTTTTGCATGAATATTGTAATGAAAGTTCTAGTATGTTCTGTTATGACAGTTGTCTTATTATCCATGATTATAACAAAGTGTTAGCATCAATTGCAAGTGGGTTTGTGAGTCATATACATATAGCAAGTAGGTTGTACTGATCAGTTATAATGAAAATGCATAATTATTCTCTTATTTATTTTTCTTTCTTAACTTGTTCTGCTTCTCATTCTTTTTTTTTTTGTGTTACATCATTGTTAATTCCCAATCATCAACCTTAATCTACGATAAAAATTTTACATGGATCATGATAAAAAAGAAACGAATTTAACTATCTTTTCTTCTAAATAAAAAGACAAGGTTAGCATAGACCGAATGTTATGGCCAGGCCTTGGTCCTACCATGATTGACCCTGAACTGAGCAGCGATCAAGACCAAGCTGGCAAAAAAATGGTTCTAAGAGATGCGAGAGTGCATTTGGAGCTTTGAAATATGTTACTAACATATTGTGCGGGTAGTGGGAGCCCTGGATCATAAGATACGCGAGTAAGTTCAAGATAGTGGTCAAGCACCTTCAAACCAAACAGCCCGACGGGTGCCATCAGTGGAAGCAGTGTGTGAGCGTTTTGAGCATGGAAATATGTTGGGGATATTACGCGCGGATAGTCCGAGCCCTAAACCCTAAGATACGTAAATAAGTATGAGGCAGTATGTCGGTACCCTTGGAACCAGCTAGCCAGTCAGGTGCTATCAGTCGAAGCCATGTGCAGGCACCTTCAAATAGATTGGTGGAGCAACGAACAGGATCAGGAATAATGGTGACCAAGAGGAAGGTTATGGGGCCTTAAGTTAGCTAGAGAAAGGTCCTGAGATGGCTCGAGAAAAAAGTATCCCCATTTCGAACAATCTTATGGTCACTGGTAAGAGACTAAGAAAATCTCTTACGCTCTTTATAGGGGATGACGGTATCAGCTCTTCATCACCCCCTTGGTTAGCGGACAGACAGAGACCTGGCTAGTCTGAAGTGAGCTACTCCTATGCACTAATGGTATCTAGGTGGGTGGGCATCGTAGGGTCACGAGTGTGGCACGATGTTTCCTCGGGTCACGATAAACTTGGGGACGGTTGGGGCTGGCGAACCTCTTATCACGCTTTTACGTTGAGCCATAGGGTTACATGTTAATGATCATTATACCCCTCGATTTCCTCTTTTTGAGCTGAAAGGATCATGAGATAGTATTTGCGTAGTTGGGATGCCATTGAGCATGAGGAATGTGCGGGCTAGCAGGCAGGCATGCTGCTAGACCCTTGTGGCCAATCGATAAAGGTGTGCTGCAGTTGAAGCAGTCCACCTAAGTCCCCCTTGCAGGACTAACATGATGTTAGGTGTTAATCATGCGTACGGGTGACCTACGCTGATGCTAAGGGCCTTAGCCCTAAGAACTGAGTCCTGTGGGATGAGATGAGCCTAGAGGCTCCGAGCTGGCTGTTGACTAGCTTAAATGTGGTGCTTGCGTAAACTTGATACGGGAGCTTGCGTACGATACGGGCGGGCATGGTGTTAGGTTCTCACCATGTCAAGAAGTAATAATATCATGAGAACCGGGGTTGCATGCCTCACGGGTATTTGAGGGTGGGTGCTCGAGACCTTAAGCCCTACGGGCAAAGAGGGGTGCTCGGGGCCATTTTGAGAATCATGGGCTGATGAGTGATGGGAGTTGGGTTCCTCTCTATAGTGTTCGAAATGAGTAAGTCAAAGCCAGAAAAGGCTCATGGGTATACGGCTTGAAAGATTGAAATTGATCTACCCAAGAAAAAATGGACTCGATGAAGGCTGACCTTGACTATGAGTAGTTTTGGTGTCGCATGGACATGTGGTTTCAGAATGAGAAACATGCGGACCGTGACAAATTTGGTATCAAAGCGTTGGTTTGGCTTAGTGGCGAGATTTACATGACCCCATGTGTGGGCTTAGTGATGTGAAATCGAGGTGGTGCCAATCTCAAAAGGAGCTATCAAGACGTAAATGCGGTTCTGTGGCTATGAGGGCTCGGAAAGGAGCCAACGATACGTGCTACGAGAAAAACTAGGCCTATGTAAAAGGCTCTCGAGTAGGCTCTTAGATGCTAAGTAAAAGGGCACTGGAGTCTAGCCTCACATAGCAAAAGGTGTTGGCATGTGTTGGGGCATGTGATGCCTTTACGGTGGAAGAAACTGTAGTGAGACCAAGATGCGAAAAGGGGCTTACACCATGAAATGGTGTTGTATAAGGCCATGTGGGTCGAGCGAATCTTATCCTGAGGGGCAAGAGGTATCGAGTTTCAAGATTAATTACTAATGTGTGCACTTGTTGTATGGTGCAGATGCCCCAGCAGGGGTGCAAGCCGAAGTATTTAGGTCCAAGCATTGGGCCATTACACAGAGGAGTGTGAATTGGCTAATGATTGAAAGCCATGAGTGGTGGTGGTCAGTGGACCCCAACAGAGTGTAATCTAGTAGAACAAGCAAATGAAAATTGGCCAGTTGACAAGGCCTTCAGACGTGTAAGTCAGTGGACCTTGAAAATTGAACGGATGGTAGAATCCCCGAGTCAAGCAAGTCGGTGGACTTTGAGATACCCTAGAAAGAGTCAAGGTAGATGAGCTGTTGAACCATCGATGAGTCATGGTTGCATATAGTGCTGAACCAAGTTTTGAGTAAATGTGGGGGAGATGTGATTCCCTAGGGGATTGAGTCAAGACAGAGGAGCCTGAGCAGATGGAGCATAGTGTTCAAGCTAGGAGCAGAGATCGAGTTAGCGCGCGTTAAGATGCCGTCTCGAGGGTGGATGGCCAGAGGGCCACACCCTAGAAAGGTGACCTTAGAAGGGCCAAGAGGACCCAAGTTGAGAGATAACCAAAGTGCCTAAATGCCACTATGCTAAGGTCTATCGTGTAGGGTGCCGTATGAGTGCGATTGACCTAAGCACCACGTCCAGAGGGGCACATCAAAAAGTCGCTGCTGCAAGCGTGCAGTCGATGTGAAGGGTCACGTTCGGTGGGATGCACCAATGAGTGGCAAAGTGGGTGGTCATTCATTCTACTGAGGGTCATTGATCAATGAGGGTGCCTTGAGGTCGCAACATGATATGATCAAGATGAAGCAATGGTATGGCCCATATGAAACAACCAAGATAAGGTTAGACGCTTCGAGTCGAAATAGAGCAGAGTGGCATGGGTGCGGCAACGTGACCAATCTACATCAACAATGGATAAGTACTGTGGGTGGTACCCCATGTGACGGGACCTTGACCCAATCCTTGAGGGCACAAGTGAGAGACATATGAGTAAATGTCAGCTGTGTGCAACAAGAAAGTTGGGTGTGGTCTTGGCGTCGATGAGGGCATCAACATAGTAAGTGAGGGAGAGTGTCATGGCCAGGCCTTGGTCCTGCCATGACTGATCTTGAACCGAGTAGCGGTCGAGACCAAGCTGGTAGAAAAGTGGTTCTAAGAGATGCGAGCGTGCATTTGGAGCTTTGAAATATGTTATTAACATGTTGTGCGGGCAGCCGGAGCCCTGGATTACAAGATACACGATTAAGTTCGAGACAGTGGTCAAGCACCCTCAAGCCAAATAGTCCGACAGGTGTCATCAGTGGAAGAAGTGTGTGGGCGTTCTGAGCATGGGAATATGTTGGAGATATTATGCGTGGATAGTCCGAACCCTAAACCCTAAAATACGTAGGTAAGTGTGAGGCAGTGCGCCAGTGCCCTAGAACCATCTAGCCAGTCAGGTGCTGTCGGTCGAAGCCATGTGCAGGTACTTTCAAGTGGGTTTGTGGAGCAACGAGTAGGATCAGGGAATAGTGGTGACCAAGAGGAAGGTTATGGGGCCTTGAGTTAGCTGGAGAAAGGCCTTGAGATGGCTGGAGAGAAAAGTGTCCCCATTTTGGACAATCTTATAGTCACTTGTAGGAGACTGAGAAAATCTTTTACGCTCTTTATAGGGGGATGACTGGTGTCAGCTCTCCACCACCTCCTTGGCTAGCGGGCAGGCAGGGGCCTGGTTAGTCTGAAGTGAGCTACTCTTAGGCACTAGTGGTGTCTAGGTGGGCGGGCATCATAGGATCATGAGTGTGGCACGATGTTTCCTCAGGTCACGGTAAACCCGAGGATGGTTGGGGTCGACGGGCCTCGTATCAAGCTTTTGCATTGAGCCATGGGGTTACACGGTAGAGATCGTTATGCCCCTCGGTTTCCTCTCTTTGAGCCGAAAAGATCATAAGATGGTGTTTGCGTAGGAGGGATGCCATCGAGCCTGAGGGATGTACGGGCTAGCAGGTAGGCACGTTGCTATACCTTTGTGGCCAATCGGTAAAAGTGTGCTGCAGCTGAGGCAGTCCACCCAAGTCCCTCTTGCGAGACTAGCATGATGTTGGGCGGACGGCCTACACTGATGCTAAGGGCCTTAGCCCTAAGAACTGAGTCCCGTGGGATGAGATGAGCCTAGAGGCTCCGAGCTGGCTGCTGACCAGCTTAAATGTGGCGCTTGCGTACGATACGGGCGGGCATGGTGTTGGGTTCTCACCATGTCAAGAAGTAGTAATATCATGAGAACCGGGGTTGCGTGACTCACGAGTAATCGAGGGTCAATGTTCGAGACCTTAAGCCCTACGGGCAGAGAGGGTGCTCGGGGCCACTTTGAGAATCGTGGGTTGATAAGTGATGGGAGTTGGGTTCCTCTCTATAGTTTTGGAATGAGCAACCTTACGAGGTCAAAGCCAGAAAAAATTCATGAGTATGCGGCTTGAAGGATCGAAATTGATCTATCCAAAGAAAAATGAATTCGATGAAAGCTGACCTTGACTACGAGTAGTCTTGGTGCTGTACAGACGCGTGGTTTCAGAAGGAGAAACACGCGGACCGTGACATCGAACGTGAGAGACAAATTGAACGAAGCTGAAGATTAGGGTGAAATTGAGTTGAATTGGGCCTTGAACGTTCTCGTTCTGGTCTTTCTCGTTTGTGATAACGGATTCCAAAACAGGGGAGTTGGAGTTGGCGTTGGAGTGGGAGTCGGAGTTGGAGTTTTGAGTTTGGGAGAGAATTGAATGCATCCAACCAATCGAAAATAAAATATTTTAGTAATATCAGAAAAGAAAAATACAAACACTTGTATATATAAAACTACAACAATTAGTTGAAGTTAGGTTTAGACTGTAGAGCAAGCAAGAAAAAGGCCGTTTAACACTTAACTGATTCCCTCGTTTAAGCGCCCTATTTCTTCAACCTTTCTTTTTTCCGCAATTAATCTTTCTCTTATGCTTTATTTTCCGTCTTTGTCTTTTACTATTCTTTATTATTATTCCTATTCTTATCTTTTGGGTAGTCAAATATCAGTCCAAAACCCTCCATGAACTATCAACCCCCTTCTAACTGTAGCATTTTTTAAAGTGAAGGAACAAAGAGAGAGAAGCAAAATTTTCCATGGATTCCCAAGTTATAGTGGCGCTTGCTCTTTCACTTGTGGGTGGATTCAGTACTTCTCTAGGTCAGATAACAGTCCTTTAAAAAAAAAAAAATTGCCCCATTTATTATAAGCTTTCAGAATTGATAAACATATATGTAGTTCTGGGTACTTTTTAGCTTTGTGTTTTTGTCTTGTTTCTTTTTGGTCTTAGTTGTAATGTGTAGACCAAGCCATTGTTGGTGTATGATCATTTAACAAGAAATTTTTCATGAATAGAATTCCTTGTGGATTTACGACCTGAGAATTTCCTATTTTATTACTGTTTTATGGAAGTTTTAAATCCCAAAAAAGTTAAGGCATGCTTTTATTTGTTATATTTTCATGACGAGATATTGAAGTCGGCATTTACTGATCTGGGTGGTGTACAATGACAAAGACTGTTAGAGACCATAGATCCAGTTTATTGCAAGAAACCTTGCTGTTTTATGGTAAAGGAGAAAAAGAAGTAGATAACTAATTCTGGATATATGATTGATTAACCTCTAGCATTTCTAGTTTTCTGGCCAGATTTAAAGCACCTGATATCTTGTAGAAAATGAGGTGGCTTGTTCTGCTCAACTGTTGCTTTCTCATAGAAAGCATGAGAAATTTTTTTTGCTTCAACAGTCATGCAGAAAAGCACACTCATGCATCTTTGTTACCCTAATCTTCACCCTAGGTTTCACCAATGACTAAGACTTTATCGCTGCATCAAGTGCAAAGTTTTTGATTGTTGAGTGCTTGGGCTCAAATATCATTATTTTTTAGTTCAAAACAGCAGGACATTATAGTCCAAAGTTTTATAGATAATTTTAACTCTTAAGCACCAAACAATGTGTTATTATCTCCAATTGTATGACATATTTGTTTCCCCTGTTTACTTTTCTTCATTACTTAGTTATTTGGTGTTCATTTTTGTATAATAAATATATGCAATTAGTTTCAGAAGCTATTTACTTTAACAGTGTGTCCTCCAATATGGTACAGGTGCTCTTTTTGTAATTCTTAATCAAGCTCCAAATTTGAAAATGCTTGGGCTTTTACAGGTAATGCCACAAGGTCTGGTTCCAACACTGAAGGCTGAAATCCTTTACTTAGCTTTCATCTTCTTCCTTCATCCAGAATATCAGTTACTTAAATGATATTAGACAAATCGGAATTTTTCAATGCTAAAACATTAACTGTTAAATTTTTAGTATTGAATTTTTTGAGTACTAACTTTTGCATACTGCTTATAATTAAATATTAAATTAAGTTTTTTTTTTATTTTATTTTTTTGCAAAAGAGATGTATGATCTTTTAAAGATGTTAATCCAATCAGAGTTAAAGGGAAGATGATATATATATATAAAACTTTAACTAGCATAGGCCTAGCTTAGTCAAATAATAAAAAATTTAAAATACTCTTGGCTGAACACGATAAGTTGGTTCCAGATATTTAACATTTTCAACAATTTTTCATTGAAAATACTCTATCCAAGTGATTTCGGAAATAACATAAACACATCGAGAATATTTAAATTATTAAAAATTTTTAATGTGTAACGAACATCATCATGTTTAGCAAAGAATCATCTGTTAAAGGATTCTAGCCCAGAACATTTTTTGGGGTTATTTTTATTTTCTTAGCTGCTTGGTTTTACTTTATATTTTATCTTTGTATGCTTTATTTTTCAAGTTCTTGTGAGTTAAAATTTTCCATTTTATATTTGTTAGTCCTAGAATTCTAGGCAACTTTTTAAAGAATCTGTTAAAGTTAATGCCTTCTGTATATTGACCTTTTTTCCTTTTTTCCAAGAAATAGATAGATAGTAAGCAGATATCTTGTCCTTACCTGGTGTCTCCTTCATGCAGGGTTTTGCTGCAGGTCTAATGTTGAGCATATCATTCCTTGATTTGGCTCATAATGCTATGAACTCCATCGGTTTCTTGAAAGGCAACCTCTGGGTTAGCTATATCTTATCAGTTTCATTCTAATTTCCATGCTTAACGTCTATTTCATGATCCATTTTTGTTTCTCTGAAGCTAATTTTTATTCCTGTAACGATGCAGTTTTTTGCTGGTGTTGTCTTCTTTGCTGTGATTGCCAATTTTATACCAGAACCAACACTTTCTCAGAGTTCTGAGGTGCAAAGCAAAAAGGTTTGGATGTTATTTATGTGTAATATTACTGAATGATTGTTCCAAATTGGCATCTGATGCATCTGTATTTACCCAAAAATATTGAAAGCTATATTGACTGTTTGATAATGCATTTGAGAGAAGAAAAACAGTGATGAAGGGGGCAAGGACATGATGAAAAAGCATCGACGCCAGGTTTTATTCAGTGGAGTTATTACAGCAATAGGTAAAACTGTCTTCTAGACAAGTTTTAAATCTGCCATATTTGATAAGAAACCATACATGAAATTGGCCACTAAGTTCATTAATTGAATGCATATTTGACAGATATAACTTCAAATACATTAACTAAATGCATAATTGACTGATATAACTTCAAATAAAGGGCAAAGGCTTTGTGATCTAATATGATCAAATTTTAGGTGGTCAAAGATAAAGTATAAAATTCCATTGTTGCTTCCACTTTCCATCAGTGCAGATGAGTTGTTGAAGATGGCAACATGATGTTCAATACCTGAAGAATGTTCTTGTGTTGTCATTACGCTGAATTGGGAAAGCATAGAGTGAACTAGCTGGTACTTGCTACGATATGTTTGATTGCTTGTATTTTGTTGGCCTAAATTTTATTTTTTGCTGAAAGGTGCTTGATTTAACCTGTGATTCAGAGTAATGCTTACTAGTTCATTTCTCCTCTTCTTTAAAAATTGCATCATAAATGGTTTAAACTAAACTTGGCTGCTCAAATATTATATATATGAAGTTTGGACGATTTGTTTAATCAAGGAATGGGAGATCTAACATCTTAGCTCTTTTTGGTTCTTTTTATTTGGTTTAGCATATTGCCTTTTACTAACTACAAGAAGTGCTCATATCACTCTGGTTGACTGAACTTTTATAAATGGCAGGCATAAGCTTGCATAATTTTCCAGAGGGGATGGCAGTTTTCCTTGGATCCATGAAGGTAGTTCCAACCTACTTTATTTATTATGAGATTATCAAGTAAAATTTATAACAGAGGATGTTCTGCAACTAAAATCTGCTGAGATTGAAGCAACAATAGCCTAACTTACTTTTAAAATATTCTTAGGTGGTTCATTTAGCAGCTTTTTTTTTTAAAACTCTAGAAGCAGTTTTCTTGAATGGTAAATTTCCTTTTTTAATGGTCATCAGTGATTGCTGATTCAGCATTCTGAATGCTGATTGTTTTAAACGTTATTGACTTAAACACCATTATTATTTAGGGATTTTTCTATGATTCCAAATTATTTATGTGCCAAGGATGACGATTGAACTATTGATTGTTAGATTTGAACTGAATATTTTAGATTTCATTTATGGCAATGAAGAACAACTATTTCTTCATTTCTCTTTCTTTTTGGGAGGGGGATGGGTTCTTAAGCATAGAAAGCCTTGGAACTTGCACCAGGAGAAGCTATCCACATTAACAACAAATACTAAATATAGGTTCCTGAATAATCCCAAAAGGACCCTTACTACATAGAACTTCCTCATTTTGGTTGGGTTGATTCTAATGCCAAAAAGAAATGCTAAATGCTACCATGCCAAGTGATAAATGATCGTGAGCAATTTATTATTTCATGGCTGTAATTTCCATAAACAATTCAACTGAATTATGGATGGTCTTAAAGTTGGAACATACTTCTTAGCAGAAAAAAATTTTGATACTACATTTCTTACTGCATTATTTTGTTTTGAAGGAATGTCTTCTTGATGCTAGCAAACTTGTTGGTTGTAGTTTTTCATTCTTGTTGGCTAGTAGAAGCTACTAATTTACTAATGGAAGTATTCACTTGATATAAATTTCTCATTGAGAGCCCACAATGTTTTGTCTGTATGTTAATGAATCTCTTTTCTTGCCTTATGTTCTCTTGTAGGGCCTTCATGTTGGACTTAATTTGGCTTTGGCCATTGCTTTGCACAACATCCCAGAGGTACGTATTCTTAAATCCTGTAATTTTTAAACTGGCCTTGAAAGCAACCCACTTAAGTTGCTGGTTCCCAGTTTAACTCGTTCAAAATAAATTGTTCTTTCTTATTAAAAAATATATTGAATTTGGTGATGATGACAACAATGTGCATTTTGGTTGATTGTTTACCAACTGATTTATCAACTACCAGGGCAAGGTTTATATCTCCATTTGCAAAAGATTTTTTAAAATCTGGTTTTAATGAAAAGGAACCAGTCTATCCATGACAGAGTTTTGACCTCTTGTTAAAGGGGTTCAAGGCCTTATAAGAGATCTGTTCAACCAGTTGAACTGGCCAGTCTGGTTGAGTTTCAGAAAACTGCTTAAATCAGTTAAAATGCTGGTTAGACATGCCAGGTTTCTTGGATGTTGTATAGAAAATTGGGTTACATTTCTTAAATCAGTATATGCACGTATGTTTGAGAGAGAAGAGAGGGGAATGTGGTGTGTGTTTGTATGAATGTATGAATGTATGTTGAACTTTTCTGTAAATCGAGCAAACCTAAATCAGTTATGTATACACATGCAATCTTATAGGGAGCATTTCATCTACAATTCTTTTTACCACAATCTTGCACTTAACCAACCACAATAATGGCTTATGTAGGGGTCCACTACTTATAAGTGTGGACTCAATGTAATATTTTGATGGATCCTACACAATTCTTAATTCTGTTATTGGTTAAATGTAGTGCAATAATTATAGGTGATAAATATATATATATATATATGAGTGTTTGTGTGTGTGTGTGTGTGTAATTAGAGAGTATCTTGTTTTATCTAACTTCTTTATGTTCATTTTACAGGGTGTTGCTGTTGCACTTCCTGTTTATTTTGCTACTCAAAGGTGAGAATTTATTGAGACCCTGATCAATTCAGTTTTTTGAAAATCCACTCACAAGGCCCAAATGGACACTCAAATGGTTAGAATTAGGCACTTTCAATTTGGAGGTTGTTGGTCTGAATTTTGGGGATGCGGGGTACGTCTGAATTTTGGGGATGAGGGGATGGGGTTTATGAAATGTGAAAGAGCTATCTCCTTTTGTGGATCTTGGACATCTACCAAAAAGATCTATGGTGAAAAAGTTGAGGAAAATTATTTTTTTTCATTTATTTATTTTCTTCTGCCCTCTGCTATGTACCATAGGCTGCCAAAATGAAGCATTTGTGCTTGTTGAGAAGGTGTATACCAGGGATAATGATTGTGGAACAATGGCTAAGTGTAAGGGTTGGCAATGTGATGTAGAGATGGTGGTCTTTCTGGTAAACACCCGTGGTAAAGAGGCATTAGTCCTGATTTTACCGGAGGCTCCTGAGTGATATTGGTGATATTACAGATTATAGTTAAGGTACTAACGCTAGTGTTGGAGATGATGCTTGTGGTTTGTTGCTAAATTTATTGTAGGAATGGTGAAGAAATTCTCATTTTGACAGTAGCATATGTTGTGCTGATGATTGCATTAGTAATACTTATGAAGCTCTGCATTGGTAACTTTGCTTTTTCTCGGGCCTATTTTTTTGACTTCATATGAGCACTTGTGTGTTGGTGAAGTTACGGATTGTCCTTTTGAATGTAGTTCAACTATTCTTGTTTATTTTCTGCGTCACTACAAGCTTTTTCCATTTATTCTACACTAATGTCATTCAAGCATGGCAGTCTTCATCTCCGCCATGATAATTGGATTAAGTTGCCTGTTCTGGTGTTGGCATTATATTGTGAGGTTTTTTTTTATTTTTTGGTCAGCTAAATGCAGTAGTAAAAACTGAACTATGTCTGTGAGATTGCTGGATGAACTTCTTTTTATGCTTTTAAAGCAGTGTTTCCATTTTTAACTATATGCTTTTAAAGCAGTCTTTCCATTTTTAACTATGTAAACCAATTAGAGCTTATTCGTTTGATGAAATTAACTGGTCGGTTTGTATTTTTTGTCAGTAAGTGGCAGGCATTCAAATTGGCAACACTTTCTGGTTTTGCTGAGCCACTTGGTGTTGTAATTGTTGGTAAGTGAACATCCTTTTCTTAAAGAATCAGAAAAATATTTTTTTTTTAAAAAGGAGTAAAAAACAGAAGTGTGGTCTATTGGTATTATGTGAATTCTTAGTTTCAGTGACCAGGGACTTCAAATATCCAAAAATAAAAACATAAACATAAAAATTCCCCCCTATAGGAAGAAAAAGAAAAAAAGAATGAGAGAGTTTTCTTTTGACGAAGCGTGAAGTCTATAAGTGAAATGCTTATCTTTTTTACTGAAACGTAAACCACAGTTATGAGTTATAAGCCGCAATACTGGGAAAACACTGGGAGCTATCTGGACTAAAGACAATTCCTCTTTCATTTTTGTGCATTGGGAAAGTTTTTATCTTTATCTTTTTCTATTTTTGGTTTTGTCTAATATAATTTGCATTTAAGTCTGAATATAACCTGTTCTGTTGTAGTCAATGGTGAATTTAGAGCCTGCTCGCTTGCAAGATTATTCTCTATAAATGTCAGGCTATCTGACTTTGTTGATTTCTCTTTTTCCTTTCACCACAGCCTACCTATTCCCAAGCAGCTTAAGTCCTGAAATTCTTGAGGGCTTGTTAGGATCAGGTTTGTAGTAACATGGATCATTCAGATCTGATCTGATTCGGGAAAAAAAGAATCTAGAATCTAGCTTCCTAGCTCTCTGTTATTATCTTGTGACAACCTTCTACTCTGAATTTATGTTAAAATTTCAGTTGGTGGGGTGATGGCCTTCCTAACATTACATGAAATGCTGCCATTGGCATTTGAGTATGCGGGGCAGAAGCAAGCTGTCAAGGCCGTTTTCTTTGGAATGGCTTTCATGTCTGCAAGGTGATAAAATTTATAGTAAACAGTACGCTGTTCCTAGAAACAGTTCATAACCTTCTTGTTTTCACTGCTTAGCTCACATAGAGATGCAGTTCAAATTCTGGTAAATTTTAACCGCTTGCCCCATGGGGAAAGGAAATATTAATTCTAGGAAGCACTAAATAACCACAATAGCTAGGGAAAGAAACATTTTGGAGAACTATCTAGTAAATTGTACTTGTAAAATTGCTGTTGGTTTATTTGCTGGTTAGTTTCGAATCACATTTCACCGAATTGCATTGTACTGTTTATTAATTTATTTATTTTCTCATAAACTTACCTTTTACATATCTCTTCTATGGTTTTGCATGCAGCCTATACTTTCTTGAATTAAGCTTACCTGTGGAGATGAGCTTGTAGCCTCTTTCCATGAACCAACCAACAAAATATTGTAAATTCCTATACCATGGTGTCTGCTTTTGCATATGATATTGATGGCTTTCTCTGATCTTTTAGCCAAATGTTGAGAAGACCTACTTTAGATCTAAAGCAAAAGGACGAAGGGGCAAAAATGTAATGTACAAAAAATATCAATTTTTTTCTTTTAACAAAATAAAGATTGAAAACAAAGAAAAAAAAAGGGAAATAGTTTACAAATTTTGTATTTTAATAGCTTATTGTTCTGGTTGAACCTCATTTATTTCTTTACCAAAATGCAAAAATCATACTTGTGAAATCTCCCTTTTTTTTTTTTTTGGTGGATTTTGCATCTCCAATTGGCTCATCTATTATTTATAGCTAGTTTACGGGCTAATAATACAAATGATTTTTGAATTATAATGAAATATTTAATATAGTATTTAAATTTTAAAATATTTAATGTTATATCTAAATTATAAATATGTTAATTAATATGATACACAAAAAATTGTTTGTTTATCTTGTGTTATTATTTGAAGTTAATAACATTAGATATAAATATAATATTAGTTAATATATTTATGATTTAGATGTTATATTAAAAATTTTTAAAACTCAAATCTATAGCTGTCAATCAATGTCATTTTATCATGTATAATATTGCATTCATATTGTGTTTTACATAAAAATTACGTGTTATAGTTTATTTCGATATGAAAATATAAAATATAATTTTTTATTTTATTAAATTTATTTATAATTTTTTTAAAATCTTAAGCGAAATTATCTATGTTTTTTATTTATATCTTTTTAGTATTATATTGTATTATCGAATTGTATTTTAAATTATCAAATTTGTTCAGATATCACATTAAATATTTCATGAATCATACTTAACAGCTTCAGATTTTAGCTGGACGCATGCCTTAACGAGGGACACTTAACTGTTTTTTTTTTCCCCTTTTCTTCATATATTTTTTTTAATTCTTGTTCCAAATCAACCTACTAGTTTTGAAATTCCACTGTCAAAAACATTGAAGACTACACTAAATCGACCTGCCCGGGATGTTAGATATGGTTCTTTATGGCAGCTCGGGAAGTCATATTTGTAGGCCTCTCTGTTTAACTTTCAACTCTGATCGACACTCCGTGCACTGTTACTTACCAGAAACGATTAAAAGCCTTTGAGTTAGAGCTAGTTATAATGACCTTATAGCATTTATCATTGTTCTCCGGAACCGGAACTTCCAGCAGTAGCAGGACTGGCTGACTTGCCATATTATTGAGCCAAAATCAAGATCATGGTAATAACAACTCCTTTTCCTGATAATGTATTTGACTGCCTGTGCGTCAGTCAATTTATATGTAAATTGAAATGAAACCACCAGTTCTCCGGAATTTGAAATGTTTTATTTATTACTTAGCCATGTTAGAGATGGAAACGTAAATCCATAGGTAGACAGCTTACGTTTGGATTAAAGCGAGGTGAGGAAAAGGAAGAGAAAGAAAAAGAAACTAGGAAAATTAAGAAAAAAATTTTTATTTGGTTTATTATTTATATTTTAATAAAAAAAAAAGGAAAGGAAGTTAATATCCTCTCTTTTTCTCAAAATCTTTAATTTTTAGCTATCCAAATTGGGATAAATATAAAGGAAAAAATTAAAAATTTTTAAATATAAAATAACATTTTTATCTTTATTGTATTTTATTATTTTTTAAATAATACTATTATAATATTCAAACTTAATTATTAAGATTACCTTTAAATTTTTTACAATTCATTTTTTAACGATTTTTTATCAATAATTTTGAATTTTATATATTTATTAATTTATATACTTAGGTCTTGTTTTTTTCTCATTTTGTTATCACTTTATAAATTTTAAATCATAAAATTAAAAGAACACGACAAAATTTACCATTTAAGTCCATTTTTCCCTCAATAAAAAGGAAAGGGTCTTCATCCTCATCAAAATCCTGTTTGTTTGTTCTTTGTTTTCTTCTTTTTAAAGGTTAGTTTTCAATAAACTTTTCATTGTTTCTTAACATGACTTCTTGATATATAAAAACATCATTGTATTTTCTTGGAAATGCAAGTCCTCAAACAAATAATAAGGGAAACAAAAATCATATCAAGAGATTCATGGGATCAAACCTGTCCAGTCCTATCCTTCCTTTTGTAGGAAAAGTATGCTTTTGATTGGATTTGACAAAGTTGAATAAACGAAGTGCTAATGGTGGCTGGAGCTAAAGGGTCCTCTGTATATATACATATATATACAGCTAAAGCAAAAGTGAAGATGGACAAAGTATTTCGTCAGCTAAAGCAAAAAGAGAAACAAATATTTTTTAAAAGCCTTTATTGGGAAGACCGAGTTGATAGAGAGGTTTTTTTTTTTTTTTAAGAAAAACAACTAATATTTAAATTTTAATCATTAAAAATAAAATTTGAATATTTATTAACGTATTATGGGATAATTAATATTAATTCACGCATTTGATTGCCAGCCCAATAAAATTTAGACAAAGTAACGGTAAGATTTAAAAAATCGAGTTAATAATTTTATTGAAAATTATTGATCAGGAGAAACGCCATCTTACTTTTATTTTTTAAATGAATGTGGTTCATTTAAATTTATTACTAGTTTTCCAAAATCGAATAATCAACTTTGAATTGTTTTCTGCCTTTTGCAATATATATAGTTGTAGCAGTTTTAGTAGAATATATATGTATGTGGTGTTTAGGAATTTCATTATTAGTGCATGAAGATAAGTTCCTATCACAATTTTTTTTTATTGAAATAAGTTGAAGTATAAATCAATACAACCTGTAGTCTTTAAATTTTTCTTTGTTGTAAGTGATGATATACATCATCAATAAATCAGTAATTAACCACACAAAATTTAATGGAAAATTGTTATATAAACCAAGATTTATAATTTTAATGTTTATTATTTACTTAGATACAATTTTATTAGAATTTATCTTATTCTTTTAAATTTTTAGAGTTTTGATATAAATATATTATTTTATTAGGGTTTTGTGAAGCTTATTGAGAAGGGGGTTAATTTTACTAGTTTGAGAATAATTAAGGATGGATGAAGTTTTTATGAGATTGAAGAAAACATTATCATTTATCCAAAAAAAAAAAAAAAGAGATTGAAGAAAATACTATTCCCAGTTATATTACTCAAAACATATTATTTATATATTCCCAATAGAAATTTGTATGTGATTTGCATTCTTTTCTATAAACTCTATCCGGTCTTCTAATTTATTCATTTTCTTTTTGGAATTAAAACTATATTATGTTTTTTTTTTTTTGAACATATACTATAACTTTTCTTATATATCTTAAAATATTTTTTAATGATTTTTTCTAACTACTTTGTTTAGATTAAAAAGTATAGAACACCAATCTTATATTAGAAAGATTAATTTTAATATAAAATATACGAAATAAATTATTTTGCTTAAACTTTTGGAAAATTAAACCAGAACAAGGAAAATAAAATAAAAGGAGTAAAAAACAAAAATTAAAATTTTAAATTGTTAAAGTATGGAACACCAATCTTATATAAAAAGATTAATTTAATATAAAATACATGAAATTCATTTTTTTTATATATCAAAACTTTTATTCTTAAATATAGTTAAAAAAGAGTTAAATATGAAAATCATCCTTATACTATATACTTTATGTTAGTTTGGTATCTAAAAAAATAAAACTGTTAGTTTGATACTCCAACTTTAATTTCATAATTTTGGACTAATGACATTAGTTAACTTACTGGTGTAACATAAATATCTACTAAAATACTAATACATATAAAAAAAAAAGTTCAATCTATGTCATATCATTAATTACTATGTCAATATTAAAAAAAATTTAAAAACAATTTTAATTTAAAACAATCTAATTTTTTTTAAAAATTCTGAAATACTTTTTAAATTATAAAATATAAAAAAACCTAAATTTTTTTTAAAAGTTTAAAAATTAAAAAGTTATGAAATTTTCAGAATTTCAAAAAACTTGAAAATTTTAAAAATCTAAAAAATATTTAAAAAATTCAAAATTCAAAAAAATAAAAATTTTAATAAAAATATTATTCGTAAAAACTTAAAAAATCTAATTTCTTTTCTTTGAAAAATAAAAAAGCTCGTAAATTTTTAGGAAAAAATTTAAAATTTTAAAAAATTTTGAAAATTTTAAAACAATCTTAAAAAATAAAAAATTTCAAAAATATGAAACATTTTAAAAAATTATTAAAAATTAAAAAAAATTGTGAAAAATAAAAAGGAAAAAGAAAAAATGAAAACTTTAATAAAAAAATCCAAAAAATTTAAAAAAATTCTCAAATTTTCCAAAAATATATAAAAAAAATAAAATTGTAAGATCCAAAACAATGAAAACTTTTCATAATTTTTAAAAAAATTTTACAATTTTTAAATTTCTTCAAAAAATTTTAGATTTTTTATTTTCAATTTTTAAAAAACTTTTGCCAATCTTTTTTTAATTTTAAGAAAATTTTATTTTTATTTAAATTTAAAATTTTTTTGAATTTTTTACTAAAATTTTGAGATTTTTTGAATTTTTAAATTTTCATAATATTTTTAAGTTTTAATAATAGTTTTGTTTTTATTTTTTATAATTTTTTAAAATATTTCATATTTTAAAAAAAAATTTAATACTAACATGACAATTGATGATGTGACATTAATTGAAAATTTTTAAAATTTATCAGTACCTTATTGGATATTTATACCATTTCAACAAATTGATTGATATTATTAGTCTTAGATATTAAAGTGGATAATAAAATTGAAGTTGAAGAATCAAACTGACAATTTTATTTTTTATGTACCTAATTAATAGAAAATGTATAATATATGAGTCATTTTTATATTTAACTCATAAAAGAACATTAATGTTATGAATGATCTTGAATTATAGTGAATTATTTAATGTGATATTTAAATTTTAAAAAATTTTAATATGTATTTAAATTATAAATTTATTAACTAATATGATATTTATAAAATTATTTATCCATCAAATATTATCATTTAAAACTAAACACATTAAAAATAAATATTAATTAATTAATTAATTTATACTTTAAATAACATATTAAAAATTTTTAAAAATCAATAAACACATTGAATATTTAATCATAAGTATAGAACTATTGGAAACATTAAACTTTAAAAAAATTTAAAAAAAAATTAGAACTGAGAAATAAGAAGTGAGATTTACGTATTAGAAATTATGGCAATATGATGGAGTTACAGGAGCAGTGCGAGAAATATAAGTATTGGAGTTATTGTTAGGTGGAAAGTAAATACATAAAAAGGATACAACGATCAATCTCTCATGATGAAGGACCCATTTGATCCACTAGAGTGACATTGCGTTGAGATTTTAATCATTCTTTTTTTCAACCTTACTGTTATGGTGTTTGGATTCTACTCAAGAGGTTCAGTGAAGTAATTGTGCCTTCATAATTTCTTTGGAGCTTAATGTCTAATGAGCTTTATGTCTTTCACTAGATTTTCTTTTCCTATTTTACCATGGATTCTTTTTTATTTTTTCATTTTACCCTTAAAATTATAGTAATTAACAAAAATATTCATACCAATTTTTTTATTAAAAATATTAAAATAATTTTATTGATTTAGTATAATAAATAAAATTTATTATATAATAAACTAATAAATAAATAAATTTTATTATATAATAAAAACAAATAATATATATTAATATATTGATTGAAAATGAAAATTTAAAAATTTTAAATGTTATAACTAACATTAAAAATAATAAATTATCAATATATTTTTAAAATAAAATATTTAATAATAATTTTTCAATCATTATTTTTTTAATCCAAAAATACATCTTAACATTAATTTTAATGTGACTATTATAATAATTAGTCTCTCCTTCATCGGTTTTCTCAATTTCACAAGAGCTACTCTTCCCTCCATGGACCCTAAAAGTTCATTAGTGTTCAAAAGTGAAATGCTATGACAGGTCACTATGTAACATCGAAAACAAGAAAGAATCATTTTAAAAAAATTATTTTTAACACTGTTATGTTAAATCTACATGTACAGTGAAACTCTAACAACTCTTTCTCTCTCTCTCAAGACTGGCAAGCGTACCTCCATTTTAAAGCGGAGCAGGAAGAGAGAAGCTGATGACTTGAAATGTAACGGAGTCTTAGCTTCTTTTTGGTTTCGCTCACTCTGAGACAGCTGCTTAAGCTAAAGCAAATATACGAATAGTATATGCTCTGAGGAATGAATTGTAGCTTGACATGACATTTCGAGAGCAATCTTTGGACTCACCTTCTGTCTTTCTCTTACATATCAAGTCCGGGTTACAGCAATTCTAAGTAAAGCTGCCACCAAGACTCTTCCAAGCCTTTGTTGTTGTAAAAATAATGCTAATAAAACACTTGTACTGTCACTCCCGCCTTGCTTCCCTTCGATCTTTCTCTCTCACACAATTCACACGCTAATCATTTGATTTGAATTTCACTTTTGTGAATCTAAACATAGTATTTGTTCTGTCCATCCATGAAAGCCCCTTCCACAACTAACCGAAGAAAAATGGGATCAAATCATCAAATACACCAAAAAGAAGAAAAAAAAAGCTGATGCATTTTTCACATAATATGCCTTCCCCACCCTATTATTCAGTCTGCCTATTCTTATTCGAGGGCTAGGGCTAGGGCTAGGGCTATGGGCTAGGGCTGGGGCATCCTACTATCTAGCTATGTCGTTCACTGCCTATCTGTTAACTGGCGTGTCGACCCATACAAAAGGAATTAATTGATGACAAAGTACGAACAATAATTTCATGTCCTATCGCATAATTTACTTATTTACGTCCTTTCTCTTCGTCGATATCCCCTTCTAAACTATCACTCATACCATTACCAGACAAGGAGAAAAAGAAAACCGGAGGGGATAGTTAATTATTTCCTATAATTTTTCTTTAAAAAAAAGAAAGAAACAGCTCCTCTTTAAAAAGAAAAAATCCTTTCAAGTTGTATAATATACGATCGGGTGTGATGTACAGCTGATGCACTTTTTTTTGTTGTTTATGCAAATCTGTATATATTGTGAGCATGACTGAATGTTACATGTTTTTACATAGCATAAAAACAAGTAGATCAATAATAAAAATGTTGACGAATACAATTAGACTCAGTTTCCGTGTATATTTTTTGCGGCTCAGTTTGAAAACAATGGAAAACTCTTATCATAATTACATTAATTTTATTATGTCTAACTCAACTCAACTAATCAACGGCCAATTTGATCAAAACTTAATCAACACAATTATAGCTTGGAGACCAAATACATAAAGGTAAGAATAACAAAAACACTTAAACCTATTACATACTCTTAAGTTTCGATCCATTGAAACTTCCTTCGCACATTTCACAATTTTCATTTTTCTTATCTTCTTTAACCTATATCATATGTAATATTGACTTGAACATCAAAATGCATCTCAAAATAACAACTCCAACTCCCTCTAACAGTATTTTTTGGCCACAGATTCAAACTATCATTTCCTTCAATCTCATCTCCTGCCTTCCAATTAGGATAACCCAAAAACACCATCAACAAATTTATTCATAGCTGACACGTAAATATAAACGATAATTCTACATCGCCTCAAATAGAGAAGCGATGAAATTAGAAAAACAGGAATTACATGCTGGAACTTGGTCTAGCATTGTTCAGTGAGTATCTCTCTACTGCCAACCAAAATCCCAAGTCGGGAAATGAAAAAAAAAAGAAACTCAAAAAAGGTGAACAAAGGGGTAAAAGATCATAAAAGCTCCTCATTTAATTCTTAATTCTACAGGATTAATTTGTTTTTTCACTTGCGGAGCCATGTCTACAAAAAACCATTGCATGAAAATGTTAACTTTATTTGTATTCATGTGAAGATGGATTGATGAAGCACTTTTTACGTCACTGAGAGGAATCATCATTATCTTGCTCAATTTCAGAAGCTGGCTCATCTTCTTCATCAAAAGAGTCAATGCCATAAGCTGAATGGCCCTTCCCAAATGCCTTAATATGATCTTTAAGAGACCTTTTGTGCTTGAAATCAGATCCACAAGTGCAATACCA
The DNA here is from genome assembly GCF_002303985.1 of Durio zibethinus. The sequence continues at coordinate 739,194 of NW_019167882.1, read as the reverse complement.
AAGCTTCCCGCAATTCTTCTCATGGGTTCTCCAGTCACCTCTGACAGCAAGGGTCTTCCTACATTTTCTACACATGAAAGGTTTGATTCCATGCTTTCTCTTGTAATGGGTTTGAAGAGTTCTAAAATCTTTGAGAGGTTTTGAACTGGGATGATCGATGTTGTTCCTGCATCCGGGTGCACAGCAATAACAAGGGAGCCTCAGCATGGCCGTTGGTTGTGTTCCCCTTAGAGACTCTGGCCCTTTTCTATACTGAGATCCATGCCCCCACATATGCATCTACATAAATTAAAAAAAAAAATGCAAATTGAAAGCTAAATTTATCAACTTCAAGACTATAGGAGGTTTCCTTTTTAAAGAACAAAAAAAAAAAAGGAAAAGGAAGAAAGAACATTCACTAATTTAGATTAGATATCTAAGGAACTCAGGGAAAAGCACACTACTAAGAACGCTGCTTAGGGCTTTTTCCAAATATTACTACTAAGAAATATACTATCTTCCTGGACTATGGGTTACAAAGGAAAAAGTATTTGATTAGTTCAGGATGCTTGCTTTCATGAATGGTGCATGAGATACGCAACTTCAGTAATAAGTCTGAATCACACTTACTGAAAATTTTCCAAATAAAGAACCATTTTGCAACTGGATGACCCTGGAGGAGTGAACTAACGAGGGTTTGCCTCAGATAGGTAAGGGACAGAGACATGGGTTCGATTCCCACGCCTTTTGGAATGTATTTTCTCTGCCTATTGTACGCATTGAAAGAAGAGAAGACGTAATGACGCTTGAAATAATGAGGATGTAAGTCATTCAAAAACGTCTCTGCAGGTTCAGCTACACATCTTGATTTACTTCACAGATGAAGCAAATCTTTTTCTCTGCGTGGGGATTCATGAAAATGAGATTGTCCTTAAGCTTGGGGCTTGATTAGGGAAGAAAGGATCTGGCTGTGGCTCTTGAGATTTGAGTGTTGAGAATCAGAAAATTTTGGGTTTTATGGCTTTGATGACGATCATCTGATCAGCCCCGGTAGAAACATTGCTACTTACAGTTCTACACATATGCCAATGTGTAGAACACAAACTTCAAGGTGCAGAAAGCATGATACTTGTGTTGTTCAATCAAATAAAGAGGGCAGTGATCTTATGCTCGATTGGACCAGTTCTCGATTTATTCTTAATTTTCAAATCCCAACACCCACAAATCATGCAAAAATAAGAGATGGACTAGATGGGAGATTTAAGAATGGAAAACAAATATATAATTATAAATATATTTTTTCAAAGTGACAAAGCAGAAAAAAAAAAGAGAAAGATATGCATTAAAGTGAAACAAAAGAAAAAAGGAAAACCCTAAGGACCCATATGTTTTCTATCTTCTCACCAGAACCAGGCGTAGAATAAAAGTGAAGGGTTGAAATCTAGCTCAAAAAGAAGAATATACAAACGAAAGAAAAGAATGGGTTCTCTTATTGATGCAAAAGAAAAATCTAAAGGGAGAAAACAGAAAGAGATAGGTCATAGTAAGAGAGGAAGAGGAAACTAGGAAAGGGAAGGTTTTCTTTAGATTTAAGGTTCATTTTATGGAACATACCTGCATGTTGTTGTATCTGTTGAAGGTCTTGAAGCAAAGTGGACATGAAAACTGTGTAGGTCCAATCAGAATCTGAGCAGGAGTTGGGATCCAATAGTGACCCTTGTTGAGTGTATTTGATTGGTACTCCGAAGCTAAAGTGACATCTTCTTTATCTGCAGCAGCAGTTGCTGAGACCTCCTGATCAGCAGCTGAAAACCTTGAGATCAAATCAGCACAAGAACTAGGGCTAGGGAGTCCCAAATGAAGAGCTACAGTGACAGTTTCGTCATCACCACAAGTAGAGAAGCAGCTTTCTTCTTTGTCCTTGTTTTTCTCCACCTCCATGGCAGTACTGCAGGAACTCTCTTGTTGTTCATGCCTTGTTGGGCTTAAACTGAGAAGAGGAAGAGCTTCTTTAAGAGGAGGAGAGGGAGGTGAAGGTCGATAATACTGAGTAGAAGAATTTCTGTAGATAGTATTTGGGTAAATATTGTAACCATAATTAGGAGCATGTGAAGATGGATTTGAAGTAGATGTAGAGGGAACTAAATGGTTGAAAGCATTGAGGTTGAACCATCCATTGAAGTAATTGGAGTAGGGATCAGAATCAGACATGGCTGATAGAGATAAGTTGAAGAAGAAAGTTGGGTTAGATGATTAGAGAGAGAGATAGAGAAAGAGTAAATCCAAAATAAAGTTGACCCCAAAAGTTTATACGGGCGAGACTGAACAAGACCACCGAATTAAAGATGCGTATGGGACTAGAGTTAAAAGATAAAATGAAGGGTTAACTGCTAAGAATAACAATTAATGTTATGAAGGGCTATTTACAGCAAAAGCTTAAATGTGATAGTTAAAAATATTTTAATGTAATATTTAAATTATTAATTTATTAATTAAATTTAATATATATTTTTAAATAATAATACGTTATAAATAAATTATTTTTAAATACCATTTTAATTAATAAATTTATAATTTAATATTATATTAATTTTTTTAAAATTTAAATATCACATTAATTATTTTGTTATAATATAAATACATTCATAATATTATGAAGAGCGTGAAAGTTGATAAAGTTAAAATAAAAACAAATTCAATTCAGCAGTCCACGAAAATAGAGGTTGAAGAAGTAAATAAATGAAGGGAGGGAATAGAGGGGCAAAGACAAAGTGAGTAATTAGGGTTTAGAGTTTTGTCTGCCCACTACTACCTCCTCGGTTGCTTCTCTCAATCTCATCATATCTCACAAGACAGTCAGAGAGAGAATGTTCAAACTACTGAATAGAAAGAATAGAAGCATTCATACAAATTTAAGAAGGCAGAAGGTGGTGTTGGTTTTGTCTTTGTTTTTCTCCCTCCTCTTGTCAATGGTGATTGTGAGATTTTCTTTCTTGGCATTGGGAAACAGATAGTCTCAACCCCAGCACTTTCCTTGGTGGACACGCCCTGGTCGGCTTGGCTCAGTACCAGCTGAGAAACTGTCCCCAACCAACCTCACTGTTCAACCCTTTTACATTTCATTTGCTTCACATTTCACCACTACAAACTTTTACAATTACCTCTCTCTCTCTCTCTCTCTCTCTATACGTGCTCTTACTGTCTTACATCTTTAAGTCTCGCGATGTAACCAATCACTTTTAATTAATTAATTATTTATTTTATTATAATTTTAATTATAATTTAAAATTATATAAATTTTATATTAAAATTTAATATAAAGTTACATTTATAAATGATAAACTTTTAAATGCATTTTTATTATAATTAAATAATTATAAAACTATAATAGAAATTTGTAAGTAAAATACTCGGTCGAACTCATTTCGACCATCTAATAAACTTTATATATGTGTTCCACAACATGCACATGTACTTTTGTTTCATGTTTGCCTTTTATATTTATATATATATATATGGTAATTTCATTTCTCAAAAAGTAAATTGTAAACATAAATATAATTTTTTTTCAAATGATTTTTTTTTTCTTTTTGTTAAAAATTGATCAACTGAGTTTCACTTGAGCAATTGTGGAACAACAAAAAAAATTAATATAAAATATTTATATAATACAAACATACAAATTATTAAATTTATGTGTAAATAAAAATTTATCACAAAGATTATAAATATACATATAAGAACATTTCAATACTCATGAAGAACTGTCATTTTCTTTACGTGTATAGACCCACACAAAGAGGGATTCGTATAAATTTGTATTCTAACGGTAGTGACAATAAATATTAATTAATCTTAAAAGTTATCGATGTTAAAATTTTCATACTTCACTAAAATACCCTTTATTTAGTGTTTTTCTTATCTTAATTTATTAGTTAGAACAAAGACAAAGAAATATATGAAGACTTGGGGTTTTTACATGTATAAACTTTCATAGCTTTTAGAGTGATTATCAAGATATATAATTTTGTCATTGTCATTGAACATTTAAAAATGCATATATAAACATATAATTCAATTATCCATACACGTTTTTTTTATTTATTTAAAAATTCCGATTCGAATTCTTTAAAATAAATCAAACTTGTAAGTAATTAGGCATTAAAGGGTTAAATGAAACTTTTGAAACCACTGAGTCAAACTGATTTTCATGCATGCATGCAATGCAAAACACAAAATTTGAAAGTGTAATCTTTTTTTTTTTTTTATTACTCAATAGGCGGAAATAATTGACTTGGAAGATCAGTTTGACATATGCATGAATCCCAACGTAAAAAATGTCTTCTGTTAAACAAACATGCCGTCAAGTTAGACTAGACAGCATTGGCGAAGAAAAGAGAGCAAGTCAATTAAGTTTAGTTTTTTAACATTTCTGGTCATCTGCACTTGTATTGTATATATAAATGTATGGTGATGAAATGTGAAACCTAATTAGAACAAAATTCTCAATTGATTCTAAGGTGGACTTCATGTTCCAATATTCCAAGTTTCCAAGACAGCACGAGTATGTTGGTGTTTCGTTTGAGTATCTCTTTGAAACTTCATGTCGATGTCTTGTTCTCTTATCTCCAAACATCTGCCTCTGTTTCTTCTATACCGTCAGAGAAAATGCACCAACCAAAAAGAAAGTTTATTAAATATTTATCTATTTTCTCATTGTGCTTTAGCAATGTGGAGGATTAAGTACCCTAAGATTAACTAAAAGGGTCCCATTTCAGCATCTCAGTCAAAGGATCATTCATGAACTGTTTAAGCTGCATGCAATTGTTTAAGATGTTTTAATTATTAAATAAATTTATTAATTTTTATATGAGTACTGTAATGAAAAATGTGATTACTCTTTATGCTTGCTTGAAAATTATGGCGATAATATAAAAATTATTGATCATATATGTTTCAAAATTAATGTTGTTGCATAACCAAGGGTTTTTGCCTCTTGGGACATGGTAAACCCTGTTTCAAAAGATAAGCGGAGAGGATTAAAAGGAAATAATTTCTGCATGAAGAAATTTAAAAAATAAATAAATAAATAAATAAATAAATAAAGAAAGAGGAAGGCTCTATTAAGTCTGGATTTTGGCCATGAAGCCAATTCCAAAACAGTAACGTTAAATATAAAAGGAAAAACATATACATTTAGCAATTGCATTTAAATTTTTTTAATACTTTTTTAAAATTGAGTAAAACCTTCATACTTATAGGAAGCAAATGTTTGTACTGATGTCTTGGCAAAAATAGGAGCTTCCCAGGAGCAGAACTTTAATGCTTTTTGTTGAACCTCCTAATGGTTTAGTTCTTGTTCTGTTTGCTGATGCTGTTGGAGTCGTATTACCTATAATGTTAATTTCAATGTAACTTGATTTTCTTTTGGTTGTTAATCTAAATATTTCTATTTCATAAAAAAAAAAATTTGTGTAAAATCTATAGAGAGATGATAAATTCGGGGATGATGTGTATCCTTTAGCGTATGTTAAAGTAGTTTTATTATTATTATTTTTTTTTACATTTATGTACCTCCTAATAATCCGATTAATAGAGTATTCTAAAATTATATATATATATATATATAATATTACAACATACAAAATTACTTAATGAGATTTGGTTACATGTAATCTTACGTGTACAACCTATTTTAATGACACATAAGATAGTTTTAAATGTTCATCCAAATAAACATTGTTACATGGATACTTACATGTACTATTTAAAAGTAAGATAATTCTTTAATTAAAAAAAGCAGGATAATTCCTTAATTTTAATTATTTACAAGATAAATTTTATTCAATAAATTATTCAATGTTCAAAAATTTTAAAATTTTAAAAATTATGTTTACCCCCCTCTTTTAATTTATATATCAATTTTATCCTAATTTAAATCACACAAAAACAAATATCTCAATTCATTCTTATCATCAATATGTTAAATCAAAAAATTCAAATGCTAACTGTTAAAAATCAAATATTTTTCAATTAAATCATTGTGATTTTACTAATTTTTATTTTTTTCTCTATATAATACTTTAAATATTTGGATTAGTTATCTGTTTCAGTTTATTTTAAATAACATATAATTAGACATATAAAAAAAACAACAACCTTATGATAACAGTAAAAGATATTCAAATAGGAGTTATGAGTTAAAACTTTAAAAGGAGCAGTAAATATTAAATATTGATAATAAAATATAATTTAGATATATGTCTTTTAAAATAGATTTTTTTAAATCATTTACATATATCTCTTTTTTAAATTTGAAAATCTCAAATATAATTTATACTATTTAATGATTTTCTATTAATCCTTTAATATTTGTTTTTTTTAATTCAAACAAATTAACATAATTTATTATATCTTTTATCCTTTCAAAATCTACTTAATAATTAATTATTTCACATATTTGTTATTCAATTATACTGGGAAGGAGTTTGGAGTAGTTTTTAACGTTTATAGGTGTTGCTTCACAATTCAGAGTTTGTGATTTTATTCATGTTGGAAGGTCTGCACGCTCCTAAGCTCGTAATAATGCTAGGACAGAATGTCCACTTAGATATAACCACGATCGGGAAGGGTTTTCACTATAAAAGATAACGGGTAAGGTCAGGATAAGTTTTTTACTCGCTCTGAATCCGATCTGATTATATACATATAATACTTAAACTCGACTTGATCCGACTTGACATTATATAAAATTGTATCTAATCTGACTTGATCTAAAATTAATAAAATATTATTTTTAAATATAAAATATTATTTTTTAAATATAAATATAAAATTAATTAATTAAAAAATAAAATTTTTTATAAATATTAGGTCGGATAGGGTCGAGTTTGTCTAAAACCAGACCTCGACTTGATCCAACCATGATTTTCTTCTTCTATCATCCAACCTGATACTTGATTTTCAAAAAAAATAATCGACCATAAAAGATTGAGTCAGGTTGAGTCAGAACCCATTTGATACAAATCAAACTGTTTTCTCTTGCTTTTACCTGTATCAGTATATATGTAATGTTGATTTTATTTTTTAATTTTGGTCAATGGATTTGTTTATTAAAAGAAAATCATTGTTGCTTACTATTTTTAATTTGTGATTTAGCTTGCATTAAGTATAGGTGAGATATGAAACATATAGTCCCCTTTCTAATAACCTCACAATAAATACATTATTTTCATTTCACTTCTTCTTCTTTTAGCACAAATATCTTAATATTTTTAATTTTTTAATGTTTCTAAACAAGATTGTTGTTTAGTTAAGTTATGTAAAAAAAATTTTATTTAATTTTATTTTTTAATATTATTATTTATTTCCAATACTTCTTTTATTTGTTTCATATTTTTTAATAATTTATATTTATTTTTCTATGTTTTGATCAATATAACACTTCTTATAATATCATTTGGAGGTATATTTCTTTGATACTAGCTCTAAAATAAAATTCATTGTATAAAGAAATTGATTTTATGTTATTGATAATAATATGAATTTCATTCGTTAGATTTTTTGTGCTATATGTTGATTCTAACTTTTTGAAAATCCTACTTAAATGCTAAATAATTGGTAAATCATTGATCTTACTATTTTTTTAAGCATATGAAACTTCACTATAATAATTTTTTAACATGTAAGTCCTATTTTTTATTATAATCTTTATATCAAATAAAAAGTGGAGAAATTAGAGTAAAGAATATAATTATTATTATATATTTGCATTTTAAAATATTGATCCTTTTAACTTTTATATTTATACAATTTTTTTTCAAAGCTTAAAAAGTAATAACATAAATTATGGTAAGGATATTAAGCCGCAAAATATTATTTTTTTGGACCTAATGATAGCAAGCTTTTCTGTCATTAAAAAACTTTCAATTAAAAAATTCTTTAGATTAATTATTTACAATTTTGTAACTTGAGTACGGTTTCCTACATCTAAATAATTGACCTTAGAATTATACCAGATTGGATAATGGGAGATCAACTATATTCCAAAGTAATTTTTTTACAGTCACTACAAGAAAATGGCATATTAGCAACAGCAGTTATTCACTTACAAACGTCGCTAACTTTTGTGTTTTTATAAAATTTAAGACGTTTATTATCAAAATGCCACTAAATATTCAAATAACGACGTTGTTAGTTATAAACACCACACAAGACTTTATATTAGGGGCCTTTCTCAACTAAAACGCCTTGAAAAATCCTACCTTAAAAATTTCAATGAATACTAAAGGTGTTTTTGACAAAAAATACCTTGAATAATCTAATTAAAAAAATTGATAGGGAATTACTGAATGCGTGTTTTAGCAAACAATGCCTTTAACAATCTCCTCATAAAAAAATGTATGCGATTATTGAAGGCATTTTCTATAAGAAACACCTTTAATAATTGGACAAAAAAATTTCACAAGCTTATTGAAGGCGTTTTTGTTCAAAAATGCCTTCAATAAATATCATATCAAAATTTTTGGATTGTACGGATGTTAACCATAAGGTGGTAAGTTAGATCCCTCCCTTTAGCCTTTTTTGGGTTTTTGCAGAGATTATTTGTAATTGATTATTTTACGTATTTTCTTGACAAAAACGCCTTCACCAATTGCTTTAAAAAAATTTACAGAGAATATTGAAGGTGTTGTTCGTAGAGAAACGCCCTTAATAATCCATAGGAAAAATATGAAACCGATTCTTGAAAGCGTTTTTGGTCGAACTCGCCTTCTATAATCCAATCAATAAATTATTATTTGTGATTATTAAAGGCGTTTTTTTATCAAAAATGCCTTCAATGATCCATAGATAAAAGTTAGAATGGATGCTTGAAGACATTTCTAGCTCAAAACGCCTTTAATATTCCAAATGATAAATTTGAATGGTCGAATTATTAAAGGTGGTTATTTCTAAAATTGTATTCAATAACATTTTGTTAGAGATTATTAAAAGTGTTACCCATAGGAAAAGGCCCTTAATAATCCATTTGATTAATTTTTAGTTGGTATTATTGAAGGTGATTGTTTTTTAAACACCTTTAATAATCTATACAAAAAAGTCGAAATGAATTCTTGATGGCGTTTTTTACCCAAAACGCCTTTAATATTCCACATAATAAAAATTTTGGTGAGCTAGGGATGATTCAAGGTATTTTCTTGCTAAAAACGCCTTCATTAATCCCATCAAACAAACATATTTGATATTGTATATGTCAAGTTCGTTGTAAGTTTATGCCCAGAAAACGTTTGATGTCAATTGTATGTTTATGTCCTGAAAACATTTGGTTTATATATATGATATTACGAATTACATTTTGAAATTTACATAATGAACATTGTTGTATTTCAATAAATTGTCCACACATTCGAAATTAAAACTAATAATGTTGTCATATTAATATACTTTTCTGAAATAATCATACTCAATAATATATTAAGTACACATAGTGTATTCATATTAAGTATACTAATAATATTAAACCAATACCCTAATGTACAAACTTAAAGTTTTCATTCAACATGGCATGTTAAAAATATTATAACAATTTGTTCCTCATATATTTACATTGAACCAACAATGTCTAACATCAAGGTTTATCAACATTGATAAATGATAATACATACTTACACCATTCTTTACATACTTCATCCAGTTCCTCTTTCATAAAGCTTTCTTTACTCTCACTAAAAAAAAAAAAATTAAAAGTAAATGTTAATAAAAGAGAACATAATATACATTTTTTTTTGAAGATATAACAAGTATATGAAATTTATACTAACCTTGAATGGTGTGGTCATAAAATCATCTAATACTATCTCTCACATAAAACGAATGACATAATATCCACATTCAGTATTATTGGGTTAACAAGATACCTGAAAATTAAATACATGATATTAAGAAACATTTATTTATACAAATTCAGCATAAAAGAATAAATTTCACATTTACCGGTAATGACACCTATTTCAATTTTTTTATCTTCTTATCAAATGTAGATATTACCCTAAATTGAAAAGAAAAATATTACTTAATACTTAAATAAAATTACTTATGAAGAAACACAAGATATATAATATAATAAAGTGTAATACCTCTTTATAAAAATTTGAATATCGGGGTTAGGCATCGTCGTTAGATTAACTTAATTAAGTATGGTGTTAAAGATTTGGTGTCAATCACAATAAGCATCCAATGACGACTGTAAATAATAACAATGATATACTCAGATTACGCATCAGATCAGATTTAGGTAAGGTTGAAATATAACTTACTACGTATTATACGGGAGCAAATAATAATCAGCCAGTCTTTTTATGCATTGGATCACATGATTAACATGATAAGCAACTGTACCATTCTACTCACTTATGAAGTTGGGGTCAATGAATCTAAATCTGTTGGTCAATTGTCTCTCATTGAGCTCTTTATATAGGAAGCTGCACAATAACAATCAACATTGATAGTTAGTATTACACCGTAATATAGATTACTACATATTAAATGTGCATATTTATATTTATAAACTAACCTCATATAAGCAATGATATCAACAGCTGATAATTCATCCAGTTCACAAAATTCTTTAACCTCTTTCCACACCAATGAAAAAAAATGATGGTTTATTAAATAACCATTCCTCAGACTCAATGGTTATGAAGTTTTCTCCGGATAAATGCTCCAACGAATATTTGGATAACTCATCCATCATAACCTAAGCAAGGGTCATACTGTGAGTCCGAACATCCTGCTACAATATTTAATGAAATATAAGTATTAAAACCAAATCAATAAATATAATAAACAAATTAAAATTAAAATTATAAACAAAATCATACTTGGGTGGTAGCGGAGGATAAGTTCGCTTCCTTATTTACAACGAAAGCTTCTCCTACATGGACAATGCTATCAGACCGGCCTACTAGCATGTTATGCTGCATTGCTGCCAACATAAACTCTAAAGCAGCGAGTCTTTGCTGTTGCTCATTGAGGCATTGCTCCTGGTCATCAATTCGTTGCTATTGTTGCTTAATGATTGCTTCATATTATGCATTTCTCATTCACGAGGTTTTATGTTGATTACCAAAAAACTTTGATGGCAAAATAAATTTACCAACTCCACGAACTCGACCAAGCCTTTCTTTAGCACCTAATGTTAAAGATAAAGGATCTTCACCATATTGAGTTGCTAGTTCACCATATTTGATTTTAACAACATAATCATCCTGAAAGACAATAATAATATGGGCTATAACAATAAATCTCTACAAGCTAGTATACACTCATGCATATAACCACAATGCCAATCATACATTATATTAAAAAAATAGTTATACATACAATCTTTTTTACTATTTCTTTGGTTGCTTGATTTGCAAAAGATCCATCCTTTCGTAGATGTTCTTATTTTTAGACATCCAATCTGGAAACTTCGATGTCAGAACTCACTGATTCCTATTAAATTACTGTAATAAAAGAATCAAAATATATGAAATGAATGTTTATAAATATTCATTAATGAATATAAAACAAGTGTGCGAATACATACAAGCTCATACTTCACATTTGCATATCCCTTTTTCGCTGTCCGATGGTGATATTGTTGTTTGGCCTAAATGTTTCGTTGGTTTTCTTTGATTTTTTATAAAAGAAAGAAATTACGTCAATCACATATGAAGATCAAAGGATATATTGCATAGACTTATAAATAATTTTTTTGGTAATGAGTTTGCGTACTGAAAAATCTTCTAAAAGTCAATATTGAACAAAATTTGTCTAATCTTCAACACTTATCACATTTGCATGTGCCACAAGTGAAACAACCAATACATCACCTTCACCAGCCAGTGATAAAATATATTGGGTTGTAAATCTACTTTTAAAGTCTCTAAATGCTTTTCCAATAGATTATAACTCAATTTTTTTACAATCAATTGGGACATCGAACCGTTCCTAAATAAGTTAACACAATTAGTATGAACACATTGAATTTTAATTAAATGATCATTTAACAAATTTTACGAAATAATTGAATAAACATACCACAACCGACTGTCATATATCATTCTTTAGATCATCAAAAACTCATCGTCAATCGGTGTACGTAATTGAAATCCTACAATGGACCATAGCTCTAATATGAGTAACCATCTTGACAGCTCCTTTAGACACAGGCTGCCCACTTTGATTGAAGTCAACATAAATTTTTATGTCACTCACTTTAATTTGTTTATTTAAGCCCCCCCTTTTTTTTGTCTACAGGTGTGTCTTATGTATATTCATTAAAAGGAGAATGATGTTATTCAGAGTCCATAATACCTATAATCTTTATCATAATTATACGAATTACACAAAAATAATCATATAAATTTAACACTGTACATAATTAAATACAACCAATACCATACTACGTACAGAAACACCATTTAGCACACTAATCAGTAATGTGGTCAGATACACCCTTTAGCAAACCACTCAAAAACACCATTCAGTAAATTATTCAACATACAATTCAGCCCCCTAATATCATACAATATCATTCAGCAAAATAATATCAGACAACAAAGTTTAGCAAATCATTCAACATATGATTCAGCCCCCTAATATCATACAATACCATTCAATAAAATAATATCAGATAACAAAGTTCAGCAAACCATAATATTTAAGGCGTACTACATAGAAACAGCATACATTCATAGGTCGTTATGGTTGGGCGACTATGCTTATGGTGAAGTTAATGAAAATATATAAATGCATATGTAAATATTAAGGAACCAAAAAAATTTTCTATCAAATATTATAAATAATACAGTAAACTAAAAAAAAAACTTATTGGTAAAAAGAGATGTGTGCACCATTGATTTATTGAAGGTCAATGGCGACGATAGGGATAAAGAAATCAATGGTCTGATAGAAATATGTTTATGGGTTTGGTTTGGTTGATTAACGTAACTTTTAATCATTCTGTGTACTAGCAGTTTGTGATTCCGATGTTCAAGGCAGGAAAATGAATATGAAAATTATTATTAAAGGTATTTTTTTTAAAAAATACCTTCAATAATCCCTTTAAAATTTTATTGGAGATTATTGAAGGTATTTTTTATAAAAAGATGCATTTAGTAATCCAAAAAATAATTTTCAAACGAAATTATTAAAGGCATTTTTTTTAAAAAATGTCTTTAATAATTCTAAAAAATTATTGAAGGCGTTTTGAGTAGATAAACCACCTTCACTGATTTTCTTGTAATAAGGATGGAGAGAATTGTTGATGGTGTATTATGTACAAAACACATTCAATAATTATGTACTTCAAAAGTTTATAATAAATTATTAAGGTGTTTTATAATAAAAGACGCCTTTAATAATCTCAAAAAAATTTTTTAAAAAATTATTGAACGCGATTGTTATCTGCAAACGCCTTCACTAATTATCTACAAAATTTTAAAAAAATTATTAAAGGTATTTTTCTTAAATATACGCCTTCAATAATCGCGTTAAAATTTGTGAAGCGATATATTAAAGGCGTTTCACATTAGAAGACGCCTTTAATAATCACAACAAATTTTAGATGAAAATTATTGAAGGCATTTATTATCAAGAAATGCCTTCAATATTTATGTAAAAAATTTAAAAAGAATTATTGAAGGCGTTTGTTAGTAGAAGACGCCTTTAATAATCCTAAAATTTTTTTAAAAAATTATTAAAGGCGTTTGTTATTAACAAACGTCTTTAATAATTATGTACTAAGCTTAAAAGGAATTATTAAAGGTATTTTTCTAGAATAAATGCCTTCTATAACCGTACTAATATATTGAAGGTGTTTTTCAGTAGAAGATGCCTTGAATAATCCTAAAATTTTTAGAAAAAAATTATTGAAGGTGGTTGTTATAAAAAAACACATTTAATAATTATGTACCTAATGAAATGTAATCAGTGAAGGCATTTTTGTAGAATAAACGCCTTCACTAACCATAAAAATTTTAAGTTCTCGATTATTAAAGGCGTTTTTCATTGGAATATGCCATTAATAATACTAATAATTTTAATTAAAAATTATTCAATGCGTTTGTAAATAAAATAAAATAAAAGCATTTAGTAAAGCAATTTTTCTACAATAAATGCCTTCACTATCCATCTTAAAACTTGAGCAGTAGAATATTGAAGACGTTTTGTATTAGAAGATGCCTTCAATAAATTGCTTTAAAAAATAAAACGAATTAGTCAATGTATTTTTCTAGAATAAAAGCCTTCAATAACCCCTTAAAATTTAAGCTTTGTAATATTAAAGGTGTTTTCAATAGAAGACACCTTTAATAATCCCAAACAATTTTTATCTGAAAATTATTGAAAGCGTTTTTTGTAAAAAACTATCTTCACTGATATTATAAGATAAAAATAAGAGAATTATTGAAGGCGTATTATGTAAAAAATACCTTCAATAAATACACAAAAAATTTAGATGAAAATAGTGAAGGCGTTTTTGTGGTGTAAACGCTTTTAATAATCCCTAACAATTTTACTACGACTCTGTTGAAGGCACTTATAATATATTAAAAAAATATTTATGAGAAAATTATTGTAGACATTTTTTTTAGTAAATGCCTTCCATAATTCGGTCCAATAAAAATCTTTCCAAACTTAGCGCATCCAATCACCAACTTCAAGCTTTATCTTCATTATTATACTATTTCTCTTTCTAGATCAAGTACAATTTACTTTCCCTTTTTTTTAGCTTTTAGTATTCGAGCATTGTCTTTTAGAACCCTATTTCGATTATTGATTACTTATTTACTTTAGCTTTTACTTCATTCGACTATTTCTTCAGCTTTTGCAAATCACGATTTTCTTTTTGGTGTAAATAATTTTCTCTAAAACTCACCTTATTTCACCTTATTTCAACCCCAACTACAAATACTCTTAGGTACTGTCTACATTAACAATAGAGTTTTAACATTCATAATATCTTGTAGCTGATAAATTACTTCACAACAAGAAGTTCTCATTTTCTGTAAGTACTGGTCTTGTTATTATCTTTTGTTTAAAACATAGTACACTTAAGTATTGTACATGTTCATTTTCATATAAATTATTTATATTCATTTGGTCTGATAATGTAGCAAGTACTAAATGGATAAGAATTGGATGTAAAAGTCAAGATTAAGTCAAGAGTACAGAGATGGAATGAAAAAAATTTTTAATTTTACATTTGAGAATACAAGTGAAGATAATATGATATTATGCCAATGTGTGAGGTGTGCTAATATTGAGTAGTAAATACGTCAAGTTGTTCTTGAATATTTAATTTGTATTGGATTTATTTCGAGATATGTTAATTGGTATTTTCATGGAGACTCTGTACCATCAAAGTCTTCCATTAGAGTTCTTTCAACTTCAAGGGCTCCCTAACACCAACATAATCTTTTTATAACAGATGACATTAAAAGCATGTTGCGAAATACTTTTAACATTCATAACCAACATTTCCGTAATCTTTCTCTTTAAAATGAAGGATTTAATCAGTCCAATGTTAAAATTAATGAATTTTGTGAACTTGGGATATGTGTACTTAACCAATAACCTAGAAGAGAAGCATCAAAGTTTTATAGATTGCTTGAGGATATGAATGAAGAACTTTATAAGGGATCAAAACATTTAAGGTTATCTTCCTATGTTCATCTTTTTCACTTGAAATACTTATGTGGATGGACGAAAAACTCTCTGACTTTATTGTTAGAGTTTATGAAAAAATTTTCCTTTTGTAAAAATCTTTGAATCTTATAAGAAATCAAAAAAGATGATCAAGGATTTAGGTTTTGAATATGGAAAAATTCATAGTTGTCCCAATGATTGCATGTTGTATTGGAGGGATAGAAAAAATGAATAATCTTGTCATTTATGTGGTATTTCTCATTGGGTGGACAAAAACTCCAGTGAAAGGTTGAATGAGGATGGTGATAAGGTATGTGTAAAAAAAAAGCCTGTTAAAGTTTTACGTTATTTTTCATTAATACTAAGACTTTAATGATTCTTCATGTTTTCCAAAATTACAGATTCAATGAGGTGACATCATGAGAAATAGATGGATAATGGATCACTGAGGCATCTTACAGATTCTTTAGCATGAAAATCATTTCATTTTAGATTTTTAGACTTTACATCTAATCCTCAAAATATTATGTTTGGACTAGCATTTGATGGATTCAACCTATTCAAAATGATAAGTACTTCTTATAGTACTTGGTCAATTGTATTGATTTCTTACAATTTGTCACCATGGATTGCTATGAAGCAACAGTCATTTATATTATCTATGATAATTCTCGAGAAAAAAAGTTTGGGTAATGATATAGACATCTACTTACAACCTCTTATTAAAAAGTTAAAGCAATTATGGAAAGGAGTCGAGACCTATGATGCATCAAAAAAAGAGAACTTCAATATACATGCTACTTTATTATAGACTATCAATTATTTTTTTACTTATGCGAATTTATTTGGTTAGAGTACAAAAGGTCATTATGCTTGTCCATATTGTGCTGCACAGACATGTTTGAAGTGGTTACCTAATGATAGAAAGTTCTGTTATATGAGACATCATCAATGTTAGATATAATCATCTATTTAGATTTCAAAAATATTTCTTTGATGAAACTAAAGAGTTGAAGAGATTGTCTTTATCTATTAGTGGGTTTAATATCTTGTAAAGTTAAAATATATCAATTTCACTTGTAAAAAAATGAGTCCATCAAGGAAAAGAGTGAGAGACATCTTTGAATGTGTCTGACCTCATATTACATAAGTTGGTGATACTGATACTAAAGTTGGTGATCTTGATATTCAAAGTGATGAAGAGACAATGAGGTAGATGACCCCAATGAGTTTGAATTGTGAAAAAAAATATCTTTTTTTAGTTGCCTTACTAGAAATATAATTTATTAGGCTATAACCTTGATTTAATGCACATAGAGAAAATGTTTGTGAAAATTTTATCAAGACAATTCTCAATGTGAATAGAAAATCCAATGATGACTTAAAGAGTCGGCTTGACCTAGTAAATATTGGTATTCGCCCTGACCTTTATCCGAAGTTGCTTCTTAATGGCAAATATCGATTGCTTACTGTTTGTTTTGAGATTTCTAAAACTAAAAAAATGTGTTTTGCAAGGTTTTGAAAAATGTCAAAGTTTCGAATGGTTATGCGTCAAATATATCAAGATATGTGAATCTGAATGAGCGAAAACTTTCTTCATTAAAGTCACATGATTATCACATTTTGATGCAAGATTTACTTTCAATTGCTTTACGTTCATCAATGTCAAAGCAAGTCACTTTTATGGCAATTGAATTGAGTAACATATTTAAATCTTTATGTTAGAAATGTATAAATGTGGAAGAGCTTGACAAACTTCAAGATTGAGCCGCAATTATTTTATGTCATTTAGAAAAGATCTTCCCTCTAAACTTCTTTAATATTATGATGCATTTAGTTATCCACCTTTCATATGAAGCAAAAGTCAGTGGGCCAGTTTATTATCAATGGATATATCTTATCGAAAGGTATTGTTTGTTAATAAATTTATTACGTTTTTATCGATGATCAAGCCATTCTACTTAAAATAACATATGACTAATGTTTTATGCTATAGGTTTTTGGGGAGCTTAAAGTCTTATTGTCACAACAAACGTTATCCGAAAGGTTTTATTGCTGAAGGATATTTAGTAGAAGAATGTATGACATTTTGTTCTCATTATTTGAAAGATGTTGAAATGATATTTAATAGACCATCGAAAAATGTTGGTCTGCAGCATACAGACTCTGATTACAATTATCTTTTTCAAAGTTTGGGACAACCAATAGGTAAAGCTGAATTGGTGGAGTTAGACAATAAATCTTGGGCATAAGTACATCAATATGTTCTTTTTCATCATGACTCAATTGAATTGTTTCACACGTAAGTTTTTTAGCAAGAAAATTATTCATTACACTAAGCATAATTTATTTTCTTTTTTTATTGTTAATACTTTATCATGATGTTTTATAGTGAGTATAGAAATAATTTGAGAGATCTTGCACCTTATCGATGATCAAACCCTCGAGAGCTTGATAAGTTGTTCGCTGAAAACTTTTATGAATGGTTAGGAGCAACTATAAGTAATACCAGACTTCCTATTATGAGAAATCTACATAGAATGCTTATGGTATAACTAACATTAATAACATATATATATTTATTTCACTTTTATAGTTTTGGAGTGAAAATCTTGTTAGTAAATAGGTGAAGTGTCTTTCACACGGTCTAAACCAGATTGTAAAACGATACAAATGTTTCATCATCAATGGATTTAAATTTCACACTAAATCCCATAAGAGATTTAGAAGTACACAAAATTCAGGAGTTGTTGTGACTTCATCAATTACTAGCTATGCTAGTGCTAGGGACACAAACCCTTTAGAGGAAAATATTGACTATTATGATATGATTAATGACATCATTGAGTTAGATTATTATGGCAAGTGAAAAGTTATCTTATTTCGGTGTGATTGGGCTGATGTGAATAGTACAAAAGGTATTAAAAAATATCAATATAGATTTACACTTGTGAATTTTTCTCGATTGATTCACATTGGACAACAACTCATCGATAAACCTTATGTTTTTTCATCTCAAGTCAAATAAGTTTTTTACTCAGAAGATCTCAAAGAATTGGGTTGGTTTGTTGTTCTTCGAAATACATATAGAGACTTATTTGATATGGGGTTAGATACCAGAGATGATGTTGAACATGAAACTGAATGTTATCCTTTTGCTGAACAAAACTTAGATGAAAATATCTCCAGTACCTACGCTTAGTGAATCCGCGAAGATGTTACTGAAGATATTTATGAACCATGAAATGGTACATTTATAATTTGTAATTCGAGTGTTTAAGACATAATGTAGTAAATGATTGTATGTAATTAATGTCACATTCGCTATTGTATAATTATTGTATTCTAAATCATACATTATCTTTTGATTTAATTAAATTGATATGTTCTTTATATATCGTAGGTTTTAATTTCTTAACTTCTCATTATCTTTATATATGTTCTAAACTAATATCTTTTCTATATTTGCTTTATGATGTAGGTAAACTACAATGCAGAAGAGTAGGCTAAAAGGAATACATATTAGAGATATTAGTTCAGAATCGTCTGTTGATATTGGCTATAGACTGAATCCTTTAGAGGGAAATGAACATACTGTCAGATCTAACTCCATCACTTCTAACCCTTCAATTGATATTGGATCTGGCAATACGAGAGGTCCAAGTTTAGATAATACCCCATCAATTGATTATGCTTTAAATTTGAATATAAGTATGATATACCCTAATTTTATAATTCGAGTATAATGATAAAAGTATTGCAATTTTACAAATTTATTTTTTATTTGTACAATGGTCAATAGAAAACCAAAGGCCGGACAACTTTGAGGGAATTTTTGCACTACCACCTAACGAATGTATTATAGTGTCTGCAAACTCGTATAGGCAACCAATTCATGAAAAGGCTCAACTGTTAGCTGGATTTCTAGGAATGCTAGCCAGTAATGAAGTGAAATTGCTTATTCATTATGAAACATGGCATAAAGTTCTAAAAAAAGTTAAGGCTGATGCTTTAAACTTTATTGAGGTATTAGTATAATTAATTACATATAAAAAAAATTTTATTTTACATTTGTTTACTTATTCAAACTTTTCTTATTTTATTATTATAGTCAATATTTGTATTTGAAATACCAACTTCATTTGGCCTTAAGTCATTGGGAAAGAAATAGAAAGATTATAAGCATAGTTTAAAGAATAAGTATTTCATTCAAAATATTATAGTAGAGGCGATGATGGAAAATCTACCTCATAATGTAATTAGGTGGCAATATAAACAATTAGTTAGATTTTGGTTCTCAAAAAAATGAGAGGTACTAGTTTATAAATTTGTATAGTATAATGAAATGATGAAAGTATTTTATAGTTTAAATTGGTAATATTTGTATTTCTATCATATACGCAATTATTTTTTATGACAGAAAGGAGAATAGATTGGGATTGATAGCAGAAAGCAACAAAAATATACCCACACAAGTGGATCAAAAAGTTTTACAAGAAAGCAAATAGAAATAGTAAGTTTATGATTTTAAACTTATTCAAATGAATGAACTTTTTGTACCGTTAAAAGGTAAATATGCAAATTAACAGTTATTGTTCTATTTTAATAGTTTTGATAGTTTCAATACATGATATTAAACTTATCGAAAGTTTTGACCTTAGTTAATGCAGATGATATGTATGAAAAAGTTAGTGTTTATGTATATTTAGGTAAAAATACACATTTGTTGTTATTGTTGTATTTTAACAATTTGGATAGCTTCAATACTTGATATTAAACTTGTCCGAATGATTGAACTTGGTTTTTATGGTTGATATGGAAGAAAAAGTTATCGTTTATGTCTATTTGGGACTATTTTTGCATATAAAAGGTAAATATACAAATTAAACTTTTGGATGGCTTTTAACATATGGAATGACTTCAATCCATGATATTAAATTTGTCCAAATAATTGAATTTAGTTTCCATGATCAATATGTGTGAAAGCCCAAAATACTTTTATTATTTGCGTATGTTTGAGACTATTGTGTTATTACGGGGCCAAAATATAAATACATGATATTAAAATTATTCAAAATTTTAATACTTGATTGACAGGCTTGATATGCATAAATAAGTTATGGTTGATATATATCCTATCAAATAACATATGTTTTTGTATAGGAGAATGATATGGGCGGCAAAATTGGACGTGTGAAACTTTTTTGCATAACACACATAAAAAATTACGGATCTTACATTAATGTCAAAACATAAGAAATTGTGATAATTTGTAACATCTATTTTAACAAAAAGTAAATATTTACTCTTTTTAACATATTATCAATTAATCATTAAACTTGATAGTTATATATGACAAATTCACAGGAAAAAGTAAAAGAGAAAATGGCCGCTGAGATTGAAGTAGCATCTGATAGTTCTCTCAACATGCAAGAAATAAAAAATCGGATATCCATAGAAGTTGCTAGAAAAGAAAGGCATGGACGGGTCCGAGGCCTTGGATTAAGTCCAACACTATCTACCTACTATGGACATAGCTCTCAGCAATTTATATTCTCAGCAAGTCAACATTCGCGAGACATTTCAATATTGAGAGAGGAGTTGCAAACTATGCAACAACGTTTTCAGTAAATTGAAGCAAAAAGAGAACAGGAGCATGCCAAAATTGAGAAAGCACATGCTAGAATAGAGCAAGAGCATGCAAAATTTAAGCAGTTGCTTGATCAATTCAATCATGTTATAAATTTTGTGCAACAACAATTTTCAGGAAATGATCTTAGCGCTCCACCAACTCAGGTATTATATTTAGTAAATATTTAATTTTTTACATATAGAAAAAGCTCACAATGAAGTGTTAAAAATTGTATGTTATTATTTAGTAGGTTCTTGAACACGCTAGTGACCAAGGTAAAAAAATTTTTTTATTAATTGGCAGCCAGCAAAATGTATGCAGTCATCTATTTCATACATTTTAATTTTTATTTTGTTAATGTATTAAAAGTATTTGAATGTTATTATACTAATTATTAAACTTTGTATTAATTAGATGCATATTTAAACGTGAATTAAGTTTATATTAATTTTAATTTTTGAATTTAAGCTCTTTTATGAAAATAAAAATTATTAACAGAAATTAAAAAAAAATACATTTTTACATAATGGTGGTGTTTGTGTTCAAGAATGTCTCTAAATAAATAATTTAATAGTGTTTGTATCATAAAACGCGATTAAAAATAATGACGCTCTTACCAACAAACGCCGCTAGTTAAGTGACATTTTTTTTTATACAAACGCCACCAAAGTAACTGTGTTTTTCTCATAAAATCATGACTAAATTAGTCATGTCTCAAAGATACAAACACCGCTAATATAAAGACATTTTCATATACAAATGCCTCTAAAATAGTGGCATTTACAGTTACAAACACCATCAAAGGTTACAGTTACAAACGCCATCAAAGCAACGGTATTTTTCTCATAAAAACACCATTAATTTAGCAGCATTTCAAAGATAGAAACGTCGCTAAAATGATGGCGTTTCAGATATAAACGACGCTAATATTGAGGTATTTTTTCGAAAATGATCGCTATTTTCGCAACGCCTATATAGCCGGCAATTTGACTAGCATTTTTCGCAAATGTTATAAATCTTTTAGTTGCGTTTATAAACGCTACTAAACATTAAAAAAAATACCATAAAAATCAAACCCCTGTAGTGAGTCTAAAGTATTTTCTTATTTATAAGCAACATAAAAATTTTTATTGTTGATTGATATTTATCTGTTGGTAAGTATTTTAATATAATAATTTTAGTTTATTTGTAATAATATATTTTAATTAATAAATTCACAAATTTAAAATATTTTAGTTAATATATAAAATTAATCTATGCATTGCATGAGTTATAAGCTAGTTTTCATTATAAACAAAATAATTTTTTTTAATATACCCTAAATATATATATGTATTATTTTTTTAATTTGGATTGTGGAATTTTAAAATTTTCGTTAGTGATACATGAGATAATTTTTTGTAATAAAAAGTTCAATTATCAATTTTTTTTTAGTTCCCTTCTAGCTTGTAAATTTTAAAAACTTAGGTGCAATGCGTAAAAACAAACTTAATTCAAATTCACACTCAAATTTATTTTTTTAAGAAATTCAAATTCTTTTTTTATATTTAAAAATCTCAAAAATTAAGTTTTAGTTACGAAAATTAAAATTTTAATAATTTATTGACAAATAACGTATTTGTTAAGAAAAAAAATCACAACCATCTTCTTAAACATAATAAAAAATAATTTGTTTACACTTTTACAGAGAAAAAGTAAAAGAAGCACAAACTCACACTTGTCTGCTTCTTCCTTCGGAATATCAATATCCGCAAAATAAGGTACTTCAGGTTGAAATGTAAAGTTTTTATAATTAATTGGTTTTTTTTTAATCTAAGCCCTTTAGTATTTATTTAGATCAATTTTGCCCTTATCTTATATAAATATATAAAAATTAAAATTTTTTTAAAAAAATTATTTAATGTAGATTGGTTATATTATTGAAATGTATATGATCTTTGAAAATCGACATCTGTTCTACATTTAATTTTTTTTATTTGATTTGATTAAAATTAAAAATATTTCAAATAATTAATTATATTTCTTTCTTTTTAAATTTTCAATTTAATTACTTATTTGTTTATATTTATGTGATCTTTTATAACCTTTGTGATTAAAATTTAAATTTAAATTATATTAAATAATAATATTTTCTTTTCATATTTGCTAAAAAGCTTTAATATAAATTTTAAAATGTTTGCAATCATACTTCATTTTATATCAACATAATTATACAAGTCATGTAATGAGATTATTCTCTATAATATATTATTATTGTCTTCCATAAGTAATTTTCTCATTCAATTTTCTATATTTAAACTTAAGAAATTTTAGCATTTCTATAATTAATTTGTCGACCAACCACAATTATAAATGAGATATTGATTTGGAGATCAAAGAAACTTTTAAGTTTGAGTTTTTATAAAAAAATTTTTACAACCATTTTTTATCGTATTCATTTGCATATTCAAATAATCTTATACTTATCATCTTTGCACATATATTTTGTTTCATATGTAGATATATGACATTGGTGCAATATTTTATATGCCTGATTTTTTTGGATAGTTTTAGCAATTCGATTAATGTATTACCTTTTATATTATGAAATACAATATGTTCTTCGCGTAAAAATTTATAGCAATTTAATTTTGTATGCAAGTAGTTTTACCTAAAGCATGTAGATAGATTACGTTAAGAAATTGCAAGCCATTATAGAGGTCCAAAGAATTAATTATTTGTCTTTATGAAGGAGTGCACTTATTCTTGATGGTTGGATTTGATTTTTTCTATGCGTCTTTCTAATTATATGATTCTTCTCTAACATGGTGTCAGATGAGGATTTATTTTGCACAAAATTTTGAAGTGAATTGAGGAGGATATCAAAAACAAGCTAAACAATTACATAAGAATTATCAAAGATGCCATCAATGTAGCATATTTTTCAAACTTAGGGCATCATTTAAAAAATGTTTGATTGATTTTTTAAAAATAATTTTTATGTTTATTAATTTTTTTAATTTTTGTTATTATAAATGAGTTGTTATTTGTTTTTTTACATTGGAGTTTTTTCTTTTTTGTAGCTGCAATTGATTTGTAGCATTTTATTTTGAGGGTTATCCTACTAACTTGGATCAATAATTAATTGATTTTTTGTGCTATTAAATTTCATATAAGATTTTCATTTTAGTTGATATTATATTTTTTTTTGCACATGTTTGGATGATATAAATAAGTTTTAGATATTTCTATTCTTTATTACAAAATCAAGATACAAAAGATATTTTTTTTAATTATTTATTACAAAAACCAAAATATAAATAATATTGTAACTAATTAAAAAGTACTTTTATTGTGATATTTTAAGTAAATTTTATCCCATTTTATCAATTTGTTAATAGTATTTGTATACTGTAATGGGTGCTTTTGCTTAATTTTCTCAATTTTTAATTGATTTTTATTATAAATAATAATTATTTTTATGTTGTGCAATTATATTATATTATCATTGTTATCATTTTTCTAAAATTGGAACATGTAACTAGAGATGCAAAAGAGGGAAACACAAGAATATTGATTCACACTTTTTTTTTTCAATTCGAATTGGTACACATAATTTTACAATCCAACATAACTAAACCTCTTTATCCTTATTTCTTTTTAATATTGATAATTTCATAGTTCTAATTTTTATCTTTTAATCCATACAATTGTACAAAATTTACTGTCAAAATTCAAAAACTTTTTCCCTTTCCAATCATATCTCATTAAATGTGACCGATTAATTTTTTTTATCATTTTGTCCATACTTAGATTATAAATGTTTTGTTCTTGAATCAACTCAAAGTACAGTTTTCATCACAATTTTTGCATGATCAATCATAAGTTTTTATTACGATTTTGCATTTTGTATTTGTTTTCTTTATTCATTTCAAATCAGGTTGTTAACTTTTTTCACTAAATAGTTGTATAATATATTTTATTAACTTATATTAATTGACTTAATTTTCTAATGTCCACCATTTACTAGATTTTTTTTTTCTAATACTATCTATATTTCAAAATTTGTAAAACATTTTAAATAATTATATTTTATGTAAAATTTCAGATGAATTTATGTATTTTAGATAGGTTATATATTTTGAAAAGAAAAAAATCGCATCAAGAGTAGTTATTTCATTTGAAACAAAAACGATTATTTGTATTTATATTTAAAATTTTTTATTTTATATAAAATTATTAATTATATTATAATTAAATTTTTATATATAATCATCACTTTTGCATTGCATAAGTTTAAAATTAATTTGAATAAAAATACTTTATAAATTTTGAAAAAGACCACCTTTAAATGATGGGATGGCAATGAATGCCCTACAAATAGATAGTCTGCATTACTCAACCCGAAAGTAGTATTTTATAATCGAATTCGCATAAGATTGAAATAGTAAAATTATTACCATCACAATTTCACGTAGGGTTAAATTATTACCATCACGAGTTCAAGTAGGGTTCCAGTATTGTTTTTAAGATACTCATTATCTAAACCCGATTATAAATAATATTTTTTAATATTATATATTTTTTGTTTGTAAATTATTTATTGTTAATGTAATACTTAATTAATTCATTAGATTTCTAATTATAATTTTAAACTTTAATTTATTTTTTGAGTTGACTTTTTTTTATTAATCTAATTTTTTTTAGTAATATGCATTAAAATTAATTTTAAATTTCAAACTAAAAGTCAAATTTTGACTTAATAAATTAATATTTAGCGAATTTGAATAATTAATGAGCATTTTTATATTACATGAGTAAAATTCGAATAAAAAAATATAAATATTTAATATTTATCCAATTTAAATATCTTGATAAATAATTGAATTCGAAAATAAGCATCCAAAATTTGAGGTACCTTAGTTGTTGACATGCTGCATACTTGAAAGTATATAACTTACGATAATTGGATTACAATTAACTAATCAAATTTTAAAATTATATAAGATCTACCACAATATTATGTCAAATCTACTTTTATACACGGTAGACCCTCATATAGTTCTTGATAATGCACCCTACATACGTAGCCTTTTGTAACTTGTTTTTCCCATTTGTGTCTCTCCTTTTGAGAAAATAACTTTACACAAAAAAGTAAAGAAGAGAAACTGAAGAAAAGAAAGATGAAAATAAAGCCGAAAAAAGAAAGCCAGAAGTGGGCTTTGTCTAATACACCGAGTTTAAAAAGAAATTTCGGGCCGGAACAAGATTCAATAATAAGATGCAACAGATGTATTTGTTTTATTCTTCCCTGCCTTTTTTCCATGATAAATGATGCAACGGATGGAATTTGTGTATTCTTCATTTCCACTCTGATCACAAGCAACTCAAATAATCCAGGAAACTTTATCTCAGTAAATCCATTGAATATGAATAAACTGAATCACGATTATTTTGCGTGGAGGGCATGCATAGATGTTCAAGGAAAGAAATGCAACACTGCCACAAATAAGAGTTTGAATGGAGGTTTGTTTGAGCTAGACGCACTTCAAAATTATGCATCAATAAAAATTTATCAGGACATCCATGTTCTTTCTCTAGCAATAACATAGACAATTATCATCAAAACAAGCCTATCTCTCTAGCCATGGCATGAATTTACAAAATAGATTCAAAATTTTTTGTGAATTTGTGTTGCGCGAGTAGCATCCAAGAATAATATGATGCCGAAAGTTTCACAGTTTTCTTTGGACACCCAAAGTGTGAAACCTCATCTTAGCTTCGGTGGCCAACCCCGAAGTGAAACCTCTTTGCCTGCCTGTCATTAAAGGCATATTCAAGACGCAAAGGTCCTAAAGGTGAGTCCACTCGGATACCAAAGCCATACCCATATCCACTTCCAGGCTTATACCTTGCCCCGGCAGGATCACCTGAAAAGCAAAACAAAACAATTAATAGAAAAGGAATATTAAAAGGGCATGAATTTCACAAGCATTCAGCTGGTTCTGAAGCTAACAAAGCTGACCCAAATACGAAAAACCTGCCTGAACCTGAAGTGACCTGACTCAAACCTGACCCACCTGCCCAATTTCTTTCTCTAGCTGTTTGAATATTAAGATACGTATGTTTCACAAAAAAATGACTTTCAAAAAAAAATTTTTTGAAAATGTTTATACTTTTTTAATTGAAATAGATTTTCTATTGTTTGGATTAGTTGATGAAAAATATTTTTTATTATTTAATTATTCTTTTGGAAAATCTATTTTTTTTCAAATAATATTAATATAACTATTAAATATTAAAAAATATTTATTATTAAAGTATATTGAAATTATTTATTATTAAAATTATTCATATTTAAAAATAATTATACTTTAATAATAATATTTAATATTAAAATATTATATTAATATAAAAATACTTAAAATAAAACTATTTATATTATTTACTAATATATTATTATAATATGTATTAATTAATATAATAATATTTATTAATATATTATTTATTAATATAATATTATTTATTATGCTCAAAAGCATTTGATAAATAATTCTACTCAAACAGTTCTTTTTCAGAAAATATTTTCTCTTTTTTAAATCTGTAAGATAATTTTAAAAAAATCTTACTTTCTGTTAATCAGTAAATTATTTTTCATTGATTAAATAATTTTCAGTTAAATAAATACCTAAAAATGTGAAAATCATTTTTCGCATAACAATTGGAGCCTTAGGATGTTCAACATATATCCAATCTTGAATATCTGATCATACGCAACCCCACCCTTTCCCCCTCAAACTTTATCTCTTTTTATACCAAAACAGAATAATAATAAAAAAAAAATGTATCAGAGATCAGACAGATTAACCAGAAAAAATTTACCAGGCACGTTGGGGCCTGACCATAGATCATGTCCATAATCAGCAAAAATAACTCCTCCCAGAGGTCCCAGCTGCGAAACAGCAAAAAAAGTTGGTAGAATTCTCACAAGCATCAAGGATAAACTTGTACTTTAATTCTCATCCACCTAGAGCTAGATTCTTCTCTCTCTATAACCTTATCCAAACCATATGAGCCCCCGAATAGGAGAATAACATCACACCAATGCAGTTATCTTCACCAATATAAGTTCAGAATTAACCTTCGCATCTAATGCCCTTTTCCTCCATCAAGTCATACTGCAAGTCATATTCTTTACCAATGAAAGGTGGGATTAATTAAACTCAATAGACAATGGGTTACATATGATGGGGATATGCATCCAGTACTACAAAAGGAAGATCCTGGAATTAAGATCTGCATATTTTTGTGTCTTTAGCATATTATCTTGGTGCTAGAATACCGATATCATCTCTAAATCAATTTGGAGAAGTAACACTCTCAGTGAAAATTTTCTCCTTTAATATTCATTAAACTCAAATATGATATCCAACACTGTCAATATATATATATATAAAATTTCCTATGGTTGGCCTTGAAATTTAGAAATATAGCATAGAATATGTCATTAGCCATCCATAAATCCTGATTGTTGGTGTGCCAAGTGTTACTATATCACTAAGCTAAATAAAAAAATTAAGATATGTAGTAAAAAGCTTATCTTTAAGGTTGAGAAGTAGGCAGGACCACTGTTATTAAAGCCAGTTTCGACCCCTCTTAAACACTATCCTGGGTGCAAGCAGACCAAAAATGGTTTCCAGTTTCTAGGGATTCACTAGCAACTTTGCACATGAACTTGACAAGTGCTCTAGAGACATAGCCCTAGTTTCTCATAGAAGGTGGCCCCGCCTTCACACAAATATTAGGTGAGTTTCATAAGTTGAGTACACAATTGCACCACCAAGAACGGCTATGAAACTCATTAAGAGTACAAACTCAACCTCACAACTACTACAATATGTACTACTTTCACCATAATAGAATTATAACAATGCTTCAAACTATTCAATGACTTCTTTTCCCTTTGAACCAAGATCCCAGGATCTCCACTCACATAGGTCGAGTTTTAAAATAACTAAAATTAATTAATAAGTAAAATAAGTTTTCGACACATGGAAAGCTATATGCCAAAACAGCTAGCATCTATATTTTGCTACAAAAACCACCTTTTGTCATTTGATTGACATGTCAAGAAACTTTGCAAACGCGTTAAATAATTTGGCAGCTTAGTGCTAACTAATCTCATTAGAATTGCATATAAATATAGGCTTGTGTGTTCAATTGAAATTGCTCTTACCCTCCAAATTGGTTTCTACTAAATTTCACACTTGTTTTTCTAATCACGGCCACTTAAAATACTTTCCTATTGTTTGAAGTTTACATAATACTCTTCTCATTTAGTATATTGTAATATAACTTAGTCACAATATTTAACTGGTAAAATTTGCACAGTTTGCTTAATCTTTGTAGTTCACATACAAAGTCACAGAAACCACTAGCTGTTGAATCCAAAAACAGAACACCATGGTAAGCCTGTTTGCATCAGAGATATTACCTAGGAAGGGCAAAAAGTCAATGTTTCTGCCACACCTCAGCCTTATAGATAAGTCTTACATGATATACTTTTGAGTATTTTAATTAGCTTAATTATATAAGTAGCACTGCACATAGAATAAGCACTTTAAAATGTAGAACCAACACTGGCATCAGTTGGCTTCAGCTTAGGATAAAAACTTCAACCATCATCACTTGATCTTTCACTCCCAATGTTATAACAATTTTTAAAGAATGTTTTAATTGAAATTGTGTAAAACAAGTTTTCATTGATATTGTGTTTTACAATGTGGTTTTTAGATAAAGTATTAAGTAGTTGATAAAAGGTAAGTATAATACAAGAAAACATGTCTGACTCACGTTTTCAAAAGCACATCAGTTTGGTAAATAAGTTTGAAAGTGAATGCATTTGGGAAATAGTTTTATATTCAGACCGATTTTATCAGACTCACATTTATATATTTTCCGTGGTGAGTTAACTTCTCAAGTTTGAAGTACCAATATGACTACAAGACTTGGTAGTTGCCTATTTTGGCCTTATCTCTTTCTAAACTTCTCTGCATACAGAATCTTTATTGATGTTTAGGAATTCCTAATGTCTATCTAGCTTTACACCAGACAGTTAATAATCACAAATCTATAATAAAGCTCAAAATCATGTAGTAATAAAGGTGAATGGTCCTAAACAAAGGCAAAAGAAAGGAATACAACACCCATACCTTACGGCAAGCACAAGATACTCATGCAAAAACAAAAGAGGCAGAACTTTATAAACACCTACCAGTGGGAAAGAAACTTCACTAGAGCCAACTACATAAGATCGACCGGAGCCTACAGCACCTTCTTCATAACCTCTGACACTGTTTGTTCCACCAATAGCAAATGCTTCATGAGGAGAAAAATTGCCCACCACATGCCCACCAGACAAACTACCAATACAAAACAAAACAAGTCAGCAAACTATACCAAAACTCTCTCCTCCTTTCTCTCTTCATCTTGGGGAGAAATATTGAAACTCAGGTTCAAACCAAGCAACTGTGGAAAAGCTTTTGGAGTACAGAAAACAAATTAAGAGAAGTAGAGTTTTCAATTAATGATTATCCTCCCAAGTATACACCATATGAATTACCATAGATTGTTCCTAGTCTTCAAAAGAGTACATAATAAGCATAATACCTTAAAAGAAGGCGAGTAGGACCAATTTCAACACCTTTTCTTGCACGAGCATTCACTCTGTTGAAAAACAGCCACTCAGGCATGACAGGAAGTCCTTGTTCCATGTTAAATGCAAACTGCAAAGGTAACAGAAATGAGGCCTATCCATAAAATAAGTGATGGAAAACCACAGTGAATAGTTGCTAACCATGGAGGAACCTTGATCACCAGAACCAGTATAGACACTTTCAAATTTAGCCAGTAACATATCATCATAAGGCTTACCACTACATTAAGAGATTAATTAAAAAAAAGTGCAAGGAAATTAAGCCATAAAAGTATGACAACAGCAAATTAATGCAGATAAATCAATCTTACAGAAGCTATAAAACACCAGGCATTAGAGATACATACCTTGCAGTAAGTGGGCTGCCATAGAAGTCTTTGATAATTGGATTTCCTTTTTCATCACGAGCACCAGCATGCTGAATATTACAGTATTAAAAAAAATCATACAACTGAGACATAAGCATTAATCCCAAAAAAAATAAAGTTCAGATTCAGATTCAAAATGAAAACTAACTTTTAAGGTACTACATTTCACGAACTTTCCTTTGAAGAAAACTTAGAACAGATGCCTAGCCGACAAAAAAAAAAAAAAAAAAAGCTATGGAATGAAGTAACATCTGTACCTGAAAAATAAGCCCAGCCGTTCCACTCCATTTTGGCCTGATTGGTCGACTAAACTCTACACCAGCTGTAACACGGCCAATGCTTAGACTGCTATTGTCATGTTGGTTACCATGCACAAGTGTCCCAGGGGTTCTTGAATTCTAAAACAAACAAAACAGCTCAGATAATAATCAATCTTCCAATCATCCAAAAAGTAAAAGCAGAACCCACCTGGACAATTATTGTTCTAGATGTCCGCTTGTCATCTCCCTCAATCCATGGGTCTGTGTAGTTAATGCGGAATATAGAGTCAATTTGCCCCCTCTCTAAGGAAATATTAAGCTTTTGGTTTCTTCCAAACAAATTTCTATGAGAATATGCAAAGCTGCACATAAGAAATAACAGAGTATGAGACAAGGTAAACAGCATCACATTTCATCACATAAATATAGCAGACACCAAATTTCTCTCCTTTTTGGTCTCAATAACAATAGTACAGGAATTGATTAAAGCTGAAGGCTCATAGTGACATAAAAAAACCATATATATGCAGTAGCATATAAGAAAGTTTGCTCCCAAAAACAGGAATAGAATAAAAAGCCAAAATGAGAAAAATGAAAAAGAAAGAAAAAGCATCCAATAAAATCCATCATTACAAATATGTGTCTCTCCTTAAGTACCAGCATACCAAGGTTATGGAACATGCAATCCTGAGAAAGTAATTTCAATTGTATCAATTACTATGTGCATTATCACTTGATGAGAATCACTAAGAAATAAGAAACCACAGTCCACAAGATTGGCAACAATGGAATTGAATACGGACTCTGACAACCAATGCAAAGCCAATTTAATTCTCAAAATGATAGTGTACCATGGAACAAAAAACCTAACTGTTGGTTGACTTTTTCACTCAAATTTGTTCCAGAAAATAATCCTGATTGCATCATGAAGAAGTAATAACATACAAAAAAAAAATGCACACTTCTGATACAAGTAACAGAATAAATTAACCAATGTGAATAACTTCCAATTCAAAAATTGAATTTGCTCCCAAAAAACATGAAAAGAAGTTCACTTATATGAAACTTATCATTCATATGCACAAATCACAATGAACCCTGGATGGAGAAAGATGAATGGAAAAACTGAACCAGCCAGAAAAGCAATATGCAATGTTACCTTCCAATAAGTCCTGATAAAGGGCCACTTGTAATCCTACAAAATTAAAAATGACTTACATAAATATTCTTTCAGATAAATAAGATGAAGTTTGGTAACTAAATTAGGTGAGGAGATGGTATGGGTAGTATTGCAAGAACTTACCCACTTGATATTCCACCACCAGCAGAAAAACCACCACTTGGACGTTCAACAACATTCATTATCAAATCAACCTTACCAGCATCTACAAATTTTGATAATCAAAACAATAATAGACAAATAAAGACATAGAAAAGCTCTCAAAATATTAACGTAAAAACACCTTTACTTGCAAACAGTTACAAAGAAAAAGTAGCATATCATGTGACGCCTTATGAATCAATAAATGTCAAATCCTGTAAAAGCAAACTAATTCAAATGTATTCCACTTATTTCAACAAATGTTTGGTGAATTTTTCATATGCACAGACTTAGTACCTAAGAATCATACAGAGCACAAAAGAAAAATTAAAGGAAATACTGCTATCTCCTAAAAGCTGGATGTCAAATAACTCCTGGAGAACACCACTAAAATCAGTATTTATGCCAACTGAAAAGAAAAAAGGAAAAAGAAAATTCTTACCGTCACACCATTGAAAATTTTGTCTTCCAATTTTTTATATATCTTTAACTCCTTATTGGGGTAACCATCCACCAACCAACGACAATATTCAACACTAATTGCATTCTTGAAGACTTTGGAAATTTCTTAGGCTAATAGATATATATTCAATGACATACAAGAAACCTTTGAACCAATCAGAACTATTTTCAGACAAATGAATATGGTAAGCCAACTTCTAAAGCTTACACTGAAGGAAATTCCATGTCAATGTGTTCTCATGTCTATTTTCAAGTAACTAAGAAAGCTTTCCATCAATTTCAATGGGAATGAACACACAACATATAAAATTTAATTTTCTAATAATTTACCATAACATCATTACAGATATGTTAGTCCATAAGAATAATCCTGAATAAAATTCAGTAAACATTCTTGTTATCACATGATAATTACTATGACATTACTACAATTAATGTTAGTCCAAAATATTTATCCAGAATAAAATTCAGTAGACATTCTTGTTAATGCATTATCATGCATCTGACAATTCAGCCTTAAATCAGGTAAGGTCCTCAGCATGAAACAATTGACTAAAAATTCAGAAGAAGATTGCACATCAAATACATTTTCATGAATTAGCTTAAACATTTTGTCAACCAGCTATGCATACCTCAGAACACAATATGCAATTTAGTGCACGCGTCTTTAAAAGATATATTCGCTCACCTCCAGCTGGTTGAGGAATGATACTGACATCTGCCATGATACCCATAGTTGACACTGTATCCACATCTCTTTTTCCTTGAAGCATACTATACACCTATAGGAAGATAATTCAAATAAAGCAACCCACGCTACTCAGGACAAATTGTGCTTTCCAGGGGCATGCTTCTTGGATTAGAGTAGACAATTCTTTATGACTTATCATAAATTACATGCCTATTTATGTACAGAGCTAGATCTAGGGTCACACCTGTCCCTTCTTGGTTGTGAGTTGCCTAAGTATTGTTTCAGACTTTGTCTTCCCTTTAGTCGGTTCACCACTGAGATATTAACGAAACATTTCTGGTCATATATGCTAACCCTAATAAATTCAAATGTTTGATATAAATGTTTGTAAGTGCGCCTATTTAAGTAAATGCACACCCAAGTGTGGGTAAAGCAAACTGAAGGGAGGTTCTTACGTCTTTCGGTCAAGGAAACGTATGGATATATTATTGACCTCTGCTTCTGCAACTTGTAACCTTATAATACCTCCAGAAAAAATATCAACTCCAGAAACCTATAAGGTAAAGAACAGTTTATGCAACATGATTGTATTCAAAGATCAATGAAGAGAACATTTGCATCTACGAACTAAAAAACATGTAAGGCAAAGAACTAACCAAGCCAAAAAGACCACGCTCCATATACCATCCATTGATTGAATTAATTACTTCATCTAAACGCTTAAGATTTATCACTTTTCCTGCACAGCTTGACACCGAAAGTGAAAATAATGAAAGCCTCCTATGACCAAAATTAAAAAGCAGCTCATCAAGCAAATAATCTAAAATTTATGTACATCCATACTTAGAAAGCAACAGAAAAACTTACCATGTCCATCGCGAAAAGCATTCTCAAGAAACTTTGATGGGAGAACATTGGCTCCTTCACAGACCAATCCATGGAACTCCTGATTTGGTTCTACCTTATGCCACAAGAACCCAATTTCAAGCGAATCAGCATTATGTTTCTATATATGCCTAAGATATAGGCTTATAACGCCCAAAACTGAAACCAACATGTTCAACTAACAATGAAAAGAAATTATGACATGTGAAAGACCAGCCAAAACCAGCATTATTACTTTCGCTCACTTCATACGGGTACCTCATTCTATGAAGTTTTCTTACCAACACTCTATGAAGTAACCTTGTGCTCTGCTTTTCTTGAAACAGATGCCAACAAAGGCAGAGGCAGAAGGGGGCACAAAGCGACCATCAATCCCCCTGAATTCTTTTAACAGAAATGAATAAACTAGAGCCATAGAGATCACCACCCCATACAAAGACGTGTGCATGCATGTATGTTGAAATAAAAGCCACTGTTTTGTGGTAGCAGCAGCCTTCATGTCTACAAGAGGCTGCTATTGCCCTGACAATTTTAACCACACTTAGTGGCATGTAACAGCCACAAGAAACATAGTAACAGTCTTTCAAAGTCAAAGTGGCCTGGGCACCTGACAGATGTTTCACATTTCCCATTACGAGTTATTTTCCTTTTTCCAACTTCAAGAGAAAATTCTTCTCAACAGCTCCACATACTTGCTATATAGATATGAGGTAGTGTACTAGTGACCTTTTGTGCTTCCACTGCCACCTATTTCTTTGATGGAAGTGGAGATTGCATGACACAGATTAAGGCAGGCAGGAAAATGATATGCTAAGGTGCTTGTTGAAGGAAGAAGATAAGGAAGTTTCTGCGGTTTTGACAGAATTTAAGAAAGAGAACTATAGATAAGGCTGATTGAATGGGAACTGACATTAGAGACAAATGCCAATGACAAGACTAAGTGGGTAGAGAGGTGAGAGTATCTCTTATTAGGATTTGGCACATTATTTGCTCTTTCAGTACACACACACACACACACACACACACACACACATACACGTATAATAAAACATAAATGAAAGAAAAACGTCAAGACCAGGGGCAGACAGAGATGTGGGGGTGTAAAATAAAGTACGTGGGAAGGATAAGTGAAATTTTAGGAGGAAAAAAAAGGTTAATTGGAGAGTGTCTGGAATTATATGTAACATTTATCAAAGAGAATGATTGGTTCCGGAGGGACTGAAAAAACTCTAGAGTTGTGGATTGCATATTTTAGTTAAAATATTTTTACTTTATTTAATTTTAAAAATAGTTCTATATATTTCACGTTCTAGCTTTCTATTCAACGTGCAATTGACAAGTGAACCCCAACACCTGCAACACCACAACTAGTGCTATTACACCCATGATAACCCCAACAATGACAAATGTACTCAAGTATGGCTGCAATCTGAAATGTCTATAGATAAATGTACATTACATACATATATTATATGTAGAGATATATGAATATATGCATATAATTTCTAAATGTGTATGGAGACATCAAATTCTTCAGAAAGAATAATAAAAGTTTTATAATAAATAATAATGGAACACAAGAGGCATACAGTGTTGTCAAGGTGTGTGCCTAGGAGTACCTAGGCAGCAAAAACCCCTTAAGAGCCCCTTCACGCTTCTGGCAAGGCCCCTTGGATGAGGTGCAGGCTTTTAGCACCTAAGCACGCTTTTTGCTAAATCAAGAGGCACTAAAAAGGTATGCCCGGTAAATTGTCTCTTGATTTTCTAATTTTTTATTTTTTATTTTAGAAGTCAAAAAAATGACTCACATTTAATCTCCATAAATAAAAAAGGGTAATACAGTCTATCCAAAGTGTTTTCTTAAAAACTTTAGCCACAGACACCAAAATTTAATTAAGGTTATGAAAAAATTTCAGCAAAAACTGCTGCAGTGTTTGACATTCAATATATTAAGAGAGAATTGGGACCACTTTCAACTCTCAGTGTTTCGAGTTCAAACATTGGCTACCTATTTTGAAAAGGTATGTTGTCTTTTATGTTATATATGTTATTATTTACAAGCTTCCTACTCTTTTCTTCTTTTCTGACACTCAACATTCTTTTCTTTCTTTTTCATTTGGGGACCTTCCTTCTCTCTTTTCTCTCTTTTTAGTGTTGTAACAGGGGTGTAGACCTCTGTTTTTCATTTTAGAAACAAAGGATAAGTGCTCTCTTATGAAAGAAAAAAACTGAGCAATCTTTTGAGTGTATTAAATAAACTATATTAACGTCTAGCTTATTATGTATGATAAACAAATTTTCTTATATATATATGCACCTTACTTCACATGGGCGAGCACCTTTTTTGCATCTTGGGCAATATAGGGGTCCTAGCATCTAGAGTGGCCTCGCATCGTTGACAACAATGGTTGCATACAGCCAAAATGCATGAAGCAGAAAATCAAGCTACATTTGGACCATGGAAAATTGTCCATGAAAAGAAAACATTTTCTACGATAGGAATCTAATTGTGAGTCTTAAACACCACAATAAGTAACATTTCAATCCTATCCACCACCACAACACAAATGCCAGCACAAAAAAATCAAGTTCTTTTTTATATATTCTTTCATACTTTCAATTTTCCAAAATCATCCTTCACTCTTTCAAACCCTCCCTTTTCACAATTTCCCCTCTTTGACTCAAGAATAATTGATCACAAAGGAGCAATAGTGCTGGCTAAATAAACCCAAAAAAGAAAAGAGTCAATTTCATTTTGTTGTCAAGGTCACCAACCACGAATAAATTAAAACTAGAAACACTTTACAAACAATTTCGATGATTTAAAAGTAAATAATGGAGTTCCATGGCGTTGAGACCAAATTGTGTTTCCAATGCTCAATTAATCCGCCGAGTCTCAATTTAACATTCTAAGATTATTCCAAACAAGTAGCATTATATACAAACAAAAGTCCCAAAACCCATACAATCATCTAACTTAGCGAGAAAAAAATAGAAACATTAAAACACTCTAATTAAAATGAATTAGCTTTAGGTAACATACTTGAAACACCAATCTGATACCGTCCCGCGTGTCGACAGCCACAGGCATGCACGAGGAGAAGTAGCCGCTATCAATGATCCGGTGCACGTCTTCCTGTACCTCCCGGACCGTCAATGCTGAGTTGGCTCGGCAAGCTTTCAACGCGGTAAGTGCTTCCATTTCGAGGTCTTTCCGCTCCAACTCCTCCCCATCTTTGTTCCTCACCAGAACCTCACTTATCAGGACCCTCTCCTCGTCGTAACGACTTGCCGTTGTGGACTGTCCCTTCTGCGGAACCTCCAACCCGGCCTGAGTTGACTCGGTTGAACCCATTGGACTCAGCGACAACGAGGCCGCACATAGCAGAGGCGATTTAGCAATGTTGTGGTTTTGAGTTGTCTGAGACAGCGATGTAGAGCACAGTAGGGGACAGCTTCTGATAAGCGAGTGAATTCCGAACTCTGACAAGGTTGACTCAGTCGATCGAGTCGGGGGACCTTTTACATAATTGAAACGACTCCTGAACGAGTCAATGAGTTGGAAGGCCGAGTGACGAGTTCTGGCGAGCTGAGAGGCTAGGGTTTGTGAGAGAGAAGGGTTGGAAGAAGGGAGAGGAATTTTGAGAGAAGAGGAGGTGAAGGAAACGCCGTTGTTTTGACGCATTGCGGATGCAAAAACTGGAGATTGAGAAATGAGATTCAGTTTGATTCCAAAAGACTATGAAAGAAATGGCTAACTGGGTATAATTTGGGGGGTTTGAAATGTAAGCAGGATGTGTGTTACTGTTTTAGAAGGGAAACTGAAGAACGTGCGCCCTACTAACCCAATTCTTATCTGTTATTGCTGGGGTAGCGAGGTTCATGAACAGAAACTGATAACTAGGGTTGAGAAAAAAAAGACGACCACAATACATTAAATTTTTTGGAATAGTGTTTTATGTTTTTTATTTGAATAAATTACTTTCATGATTCATAAATTTTGAAGTGTGTATCGTTACTGACTTTTTTTTTTTTTTAATTATATTACGAGGATAAAATTTTAATGTAAATAAAAAAAATTTTAATTCTAAATTAAATTTTTGATATTTTTTCGAGTACTTGAATTTATATTTTAAAAAGTGATATATTAATTTTTATTTTTTTTAATGATTGTAACAAAACAATCATCTCATCAATTAAATTATTAATACAAACGTTAAAATGAATGACAGAGAAATTATCATTCAAGTAAAAAATAAAATTATAAAGAGTAATGATGATAAAAATTCTTACTTATTACAATTATGATAATAAGTATTTATTAAAAAATATTAGTAATTTTGTTAATTATAAAAAAATTAATTTTTATTTCCAATTTTGTTAAGTAAATATTTTTTGTATTCAGTTTTAGGATTAAAAAATTTTATATTTTGAAAATGAAAGTTACTTTTTAAAAAAGATTATTTAAAAAAACAACATAATAAAAGCATGAATAAAGATTAATAAAAATAAAATATATACAAAAAAATTTTGCTTGTTTAAAACTTGTTATAATTTTCAACATAAACATAAAAGTTAGAATGATGATAAAAGGATAAGTGGATAGAAAGAATAGAATGAAAATTCCAACAATTCAAAAGATTATAATCCAATTTTAAATTTAGTATAATTATTGTTTGTTTTTTAATACTTAACTTGATTAGAATAAATATATATATAGCATAAAATATTAATCTCTGAATAACTTAAGAAGATAATAAAAATATAAATTATTTTTCTTTAGTTTTAATTTTCTAAATTTTATATAATTTGTAAATAATAATTTTTATTTGGTAATTAAATTCAATTTTACAAGTGCACTATATATCACCATAAAATATTTCATTATATATTTACCCTTTATTTTACAATATGTAAGTGAATTGTCTTAAAAGTCAATTTTTTAAAAAAAAATCAAGTTTTGAAATATTAGTATAAATTTTTTAATGAAACATTATAACTTTCACACTATCACTTCTTAACAATAAAAAGATAAATTTAATTATTTGATTTGCAGCTAGAGATGTCCACGAAGTAAAACAAATCTAAATGATGCTTCTAAAATTTTGCTTAAAGTCCAACTTAATACACCCCTTGCAAATTCAAATAGCCCATTTTGCCTTTAAAACTTTAAAATATTAAAAAAAATTTATATTAATATTGTAATATTTTTAAATATATTTAACAACATAAATTAAATAAAAAATATTTTATTAATAAAATAATAATTTGAACTGGATCGAGTTTAGGCCTTAAAAATCATATGTAAGACTTAATTCAAGTCGACTTATGGATTTAGCTAAGAGCTTAATTTATAGACATATCTAATTGTAACTTAATAAATCTTAACTTGAAAAATACAAAGATATTAATTAATTTAAAAGTTAGCATTATGAAAATAACAAAAAAGATACATAAAAATTAAGAATTAATATCTTTAAAAATAAATTAAGAAAATAAATTTTATCAAACTTTTACTTTCTTTATAATTATTAATTTATCTCTTAATCATAAAACTTATATTTTAATCAATCCATGATCCTACTTTGTAATATTATGTTTTATCTTTTGTCTTTTAGGAGCACATGAAAGAAATCATCTCATTTATAGTTAGCATTTAACACATTTAATGTATGCATTAATAGCTTAGCTAATGGAATGATCGTTCCGTTACAACGATAGAAATATAAGAATCAATATGTCACTTTTTAAAGTTTGTGACCAAATCGATATATACTTTAAAATTTAGAAATCATTAAAGTAGTTTACCATTTTTTTATTATATTATTTTTTTAAAATATATCATAATAAAATACATTTTAATCTTTTAATTTTTTTCATTATTAAAATTGATATAGCATATAAATTTAAAAGAAAAAAAATGTAGTAGATAATTGTAGGATTTTCTGATTTTTCTTTTTGCAATTGGTTAAATTTGTTATATTATGAATTAATATTACATGTTGCTACTTTTAATTTTATTTAATTTTTAATAAAAATAATGAGATTTAAATAATTAAAGTTTTTGTTAATGAAAAAGTAAATAGCTTCTGTAATCACTTATTATCAACTTGTAACATTTTGATTACTTATGAACATAATTGCCTATTTTGGTTTTAAATATTAATCATTGTCATGTATTTGACATATAATTAGAGGTGTCTAATGGGCTAGGTAGATTGTGAAATAGCATGATCTAAGCTATGTTTGACATGATCTATTATTATAGTCACAATCATGTTAAGCACAACTCATATTATTGTGTTGTGCTTGGCTAGGAATTTTGGATTATTGAACTAGCATGGCACAACCAAACAAGGGCCAATATTAGCACAAGACGTACGTATTAGTTTGAAAATTAATAACTAGATTTGAAAATTAATAAAAACTTTATTTGAAATGTAAATAAAATAAAGTTATTTTAGGTATAATAGTTATTTCATGTTTTAAAAATTTTATTCTTTTACTTTCCTTTCCTTGTTTTCTCAATTTGTGATAATTAAAAATGAGGGAAAACAAAGAGGGTTAACCACCATTCTTTTTCTTTATCTTATTTTATGTGAAATTCAAATAAAAAAAAGTTTTAAATATTTTCTTTTCTTGTCCTTCCTTTAATCCAATCCAAATATAAGCTTAAGCTTACCCATCCTATTTTTTTTTTAGGTTAGATATAAAATTGGCTCCCGTATTATACAATTTTTTTCAATTTAATAGTTGCAGATTAAAAATTCACAATTAGGTACTTGAACTTAATTTCATCAAGTACTTTAGCCTTTTGCACTAACATCATTAGTTATATAACTAGTACTACCAAAACATCTTATAAACTCATGATACATGACAAAAATCTAGTCATCAATACATCTTAGCATAAAAAATAAAATAAAAAAAAACGAGAAAGATTACGAAGGGAAATGGGGAATAAAGGAAGGGATTACAAGAAGAAGGAAGGGTAGGGTAAACTCGTGATACATGACAAAAATATCTAGTCATCAATACATCATCTATTTATCGCATTAGCTTGAAAAAATAAAATTAAATTAAAAAAAAGAAAGAATTAATGAGAGAAATGAGGAATAAGGGAAATGATTAAAGGAAAAAAGGAAATTTAGGGTGAAGGTGGGGTGAAGTGATAGATGAATTTTGAAAACTGGTTAACTTAGGGCGAACTGGGCTGATTTGCTTTAGACTAGGCAATTTGACATTGGTTTGAATAATTTGACCATCATCATCACTAGGTCGATAATTTTCGATGTCAATTTCCTTTTTCCTTATTTTACCCTCTTTCCCTCTTTCTTCTCCTTTTTTTTCCTTTTATATCCTTGATTCTTTCCATTGTTTTTTTGTTTTTGTTAATTTTTGAATTTTAAAAATAGATTTTAAATTAAAAAATTTAAATTTTAAAATTTTTAATTACGATATTTGGGTATTTTTAAAATTTTAAAATTTTATATATTTTTAAAAATTTTAACCTTTTATTTTGATTTTTTGAAAATTTATTTTTATTATTTTTTTAATTTTTTTAAATATATTTTCTTGTTATGCTAACATAACGACAATGACAAGGATCTTTTGCCACCTAGCATAATTTATTAGGTATCCATGTTATGTTAGCAAAATAATTAACGGTATCAAGCAAAAGTACCAAAATTTTTGAAAAAATGAAAATTTGAGTACCTAATTGCGAATGTTAATTCTTTAGGTACCAAATTGACAAAAGTTATATACTACAGAGACGAAATATGTATTTAATCTTTTCTTTACATCATGCATCACCATCTGTTGTTAGTAACAAAATAAACCTAACAATTTTAGATACGACATGATGATACAATAAAAATGATATGTAATAAACCGTGTACGTGTTTTGTATAATCATGTTTCATATCTTAATCGTGTCGACACGTTTAAGATATGATGTTATACATGTCATGTTTTTAATTTTACACATGTTACGTGTTAAGACATGACTAATTAATTAATCTTATTTTAATTATGTTATCGTGTCAACACGTATAAGTGATACTCTTATGACATGTGTAAATGGCATCTAATTAACCCATGTATTAAACAAAAACTATATCATTTTGACTAAAATGGTAAAATCTTAATATGTAAGACACTTTTGTCTTTTCATTTCATTCTAAAAAATCTAATTTCCCTTGATAATTTGCTATTGTCACAACTGCTTCTAATCATTTTTATTCTTATCTTTTTCACTCTTTGTCTCAGTCTCTCTTCTATTTCTTCATCTATGAAAATCTAAAGCAAATGCTAAATCTTTAATAGTAATAGATATGGGTTGCACTTTTAATAATTGAGTATCAATTGTTTGCTATTTGTCCATTCTCTTTTGTATACATAGTCTCCAGGTTAGTCTTTGTTTTTTTTAAAAAAAAAACAATTTTGCTTAATTTTCTTTTTCACCTTAATCTTCTAAAATGAATAAGTTTTTTTTTAATCTTTGAATAATATCTTTTCAAGTCAATTTTAATTCATTTTGGTCTTTTACATTGTATAGACTAAAGCTTAAGTTTGTATTTAAGTTGGTTTATCCCATTTCAAAAAGATAGTGGCTTTAAATCCTAAGGTATTTCAAGTCAATGGGTATGTGTCTTATTACTCACTTTATTGATTAAAAATAGTTTTTGCAAAAAAGAACTTTGAAATTTTCCTTTATTCCACCTTCACACAATGGTGTTGCATTGAGTGAAAAGATAAATACATTGCTTGTGGAATATGGAATTAAAAATAAAATATTTTATATGACATTAGATAATGCTTTTACCAATGATACATTTGTTGATTTTTTAAAAATGCAACTGAGTGTAAATAAAACACTTGTAGAATAAGGTTGATTTTTTCATTTAAGATTTTATGCTTATATTTTTAATATGATAATGCAAGATGATTTGAAAAAAGTTACAAAAGCTGTCAAAAAAATGAGGGAAAGTAATATATATGTGAAAGGGTCTCAAGTGAGAAAACAAAAATTATTAGTGTTAACCTAATGAGCTTAAATGCAAAAAAAGGCTAAGACAAGATGTTTCAACTAAATGGAACTTCACATTTCTCACGCTTCGAAATGCTTTTTACTTTCATATAGCTTTTACTCACTTAGAAATTAGCGATTCGAATTATAAGATTTGTCCATCTAGAGATGAGTGGGATGAAAGTGATAAATTTTGCAAGTTCTTATA
Organism: Durio zibethinus; assembly: GCF_002303985.1. The sequence continues at coordinate 694,970 of NW_019167882.1, read as the reverse complement.
TGTTTTCTATGATATTACTTATGTGTTTTTTGAAATAAAGTATCCCATAGCCAACTTGTACTTTCCTTTAGTTTTCATGGCATGTTTGACCTTGAACAAAGACTTGAATGATGATGATGTATATGTGAAAAACTTGGCAACTCAAATGCTTGTTAAGTTTGATAAGTATTAGTATAAATTTAGCTTGATTTTAGCTATAGCTGTGATATTGAATCTTCATTATAAGCATCAATTTGTTGATTAAAGCTAAAAAAACTCAATGTGAATGATTTAATGGAGTTTAAAAACATTAGAGATAGTTTGTTTTCTCTTTATCACGAATATGCTATTAAAACTTCTATTTGTAGTTTATCCTCTAACATTTTTAACAATCAAACTTTTGATGATGGATCTAGTAGCATAAGTGCAAGTTATGTTTTCTAGGTAATTTAATTTTAATATCTTTTATATTGTTTTATTTTAATTTTTTTTATTTTAAAATTTTAATACTTTTTCTTAATTAAAGATTCGATGCTTATGATATTAAGTTTGGTAATACTATATAAAAATTTTAACTAGAACTTTTTTAGAAGAATAAAAGGTTGATAAGAAACATGAATTAAATATTTTACAATTTTGGAAGACAAACCAGTTTTAGTATCTTGATTTTACTTTCATGGCATAAGATATCTTAAGCATTCTTGTATCCATAATGGCATCTGAATCTACTTTTAATATTGGTGGTAATATTCTTAACCAATATCATAATTCACTTAAGCTAGATACTATGAAGGGCATTATTTGTTGCACGGATTGGCTTTTTGAAAAAATTAGTAATGATATTTATTATTGAATTTTTAGTTTTCTTTATGTCATTACTAGCACTAACATAACTGTGAGTATAATTTTATCATGTAGAAGGTGTAGTGTTGAAGTTAAATAAAATTACACAAGATATTATTAAGATGGATATTAGTAAAGAAGATTTATCATTAGTATTTTGTTCTAATTTTGTCCAATGAATCATGAATGAAAGTTTAGTCACGCAAAAACTAATTTCCTTCAATCCTTTCAAATTTTCTTTAGATTTTTTATTTTTACTCAATTTGATTAATATATGTTTTTACTTTATAAATAGGTGACAATTGACAGTACATGGGAGGGAGAATGAAAATGTTGATACAAGTGGCAATTGTATGCTAATATGTGAATGTGACTTTTATAGTTTTATTGTTATTTATTTTTGTCTGATGATATGTAGATTGGTTAGTGGTTATTGGTTGTGGTTATGGGCTTATGGCTTATATGGTTGTGGTAGTTGTTGTGGTTATGGACTTATGGTTATGGTTGTGATTACTTATTAGTTGTTATGGTTATGGAAATTGTTTTTGTTAGAACTATTATATTTATGTTATATTTATGATCTTTTTGTCTTGTAAAACATATAATTAAAGTGTTAATTATGTTTAGGGTTTTAGTATTTTTATTATCTTATCATTTTGGTTTACTATTGAATTGTTGATTAGATATTTTAGTGTTAATTGTGTTTAATTGCGTTAATGTCTCATGTTGTGTTATTCATTCCTAAAATGAGTAAAAACGTGTTAATTGTATCATGTCACATGTAACATATATAATAAATGTATCGTGTTTGTATTTAGATTATTTGTGTTTGTGTCAAAGTTAGTCGTATTGTATTGAAAATCATATCTAACACAAAATCTTGCACAATGACACAAATTGCTAAGTCTAATAAAAAGCATTTCAAAGTTCAAATTTCACAGCAAAGAAAAAGCATTTCAAAGCCCAATACCAAGTCAACATGTTGCTTTAAGTAAAGGTTTTCTTTTTGGGTAAATTCCATCTAAGTTCTTTAGATTTAGCCAAAATTCAAGCTAAGTTCATTAGTTCAACAAATGGACACTTCACCCCCAAGATGGTTTATATCATTATCCAAATTTGATAGTTACAAAATTACCTAAATGTGAAGCTAAAAAATTACAAAGAAAAAATAAAATATGATTAAAAAATGAGGAATTTTCAAACACAACAAAAAAGTTCATTAAAGACAAAAAGGAAAATTTGGGAATCAATTTAGGGAGAATTTTTTTCTCAATAAAGGTTTCAAAAAAAGAAACAATAAGAGTGATGATTTCATTATTTTTTGTATTTTTTTTCAAGAAAAGAAATAGAATGAAGGAAAATAGCTTTTTTTTAAGAAAGAAAATAATTAATTTTTATTTTATTTCAACAATGCAAAAATTTTTTTATCTTTAAAAAATATTTTTGAATTTTTTATAATGCAACCTTTTTAAAAAAATTAAAAATACAAAATTTAGAAAAACACAGGAAAACTTTTATTAAATTTAACAACACTATAAAAAAATTCAATTGAAATATTGAAAATTTTTTTTAATTTTAACTTTTTTCTTTTTTTAGAAAAAAAACTAAAAGAAAAACTTATCTTGATCTTTATATTTTGCAAAAAATGAAATAAATGAAAATAACAAATATTAAATCTTTTTTTCGTTGTTAAAAATATTAAATCTTTTTTTTCAAATTGAGTGTTTCAATTTCTTTTTCATTTAAGAACATAATAATCTATTTAACATCTTATTAATAGATTTTTTTAGGGGAATTATATTTACACCTATTTTCTACTTTATACACCACATTATTAAATATACTTTAAATTCAAAATTAAATTTTCTATTTCTACTAAATACACCTTACCCCTTAATTTTTATTTTCCCTTTCTACCCATTCATTCATTCATTATCTCTTTTTCCCTTTTCACATTTCAATAAAAAAAAAAACCCTAAATCTATCAAACTAACCCTAAATCACTTATGCTTTTGAGTTTTCCACTTATTAAAACTAAGATTTCTAGCTTGTTTTGATTGATTTGGTTGAAATGCATGTGAGATAGTTTAGAGTTTTAATAGGATTTAGGTGAAATTGAGTTTCTTGAAAATGAATTTTCGAGAAGTCTTAAGTCTTTCTATAGAAAACAAGAAAATGGATCTTAAGGCTTTTCAAAAATGGATTCAACAAGACTATTTTCAAGAAGTCTTAAAATCTTTTTTTTTTTATTTTTTGTGTAAAGAGGATCGATCCCTTGTGCAAGGAGGATCCCCTATGTACAAATGCAATAAAAAATGTCATCTCAGTGCAAGTGACACCAATAATTTCAAGTAGTGGCTACGATATTTATTCAATTTATAAGTGCAATCCACAATCAGAATTGATGTGAAGGTTTGCAATAACTCTACACCAATAGAATGAGCCCAGAACAAGTCTTTCACATAGTTGCTTAACTCATCAATCCTATGCCACTCTAAGTATTTACAATTAGTTAACTTTTTCATCAGTTGTTGCAATTGTGATTTGTCAACTTTCTTAACATATTTTTGTTTTTTATATTCATTGTATATTGTCTTTATAGTATTGATATTCTTCTTATCATGTTATTTTATGATCAACAATATGTTTTTGGTCTGACCATGCTATTTGACATATCAACAGTTAATATCTTTTATTTTTCAGTTAATCGACCCACATATAAATGTCTTTCTAATTGTTATGCTGATAGATGATTGTGAATTTCACATACTATTTTCATTATGAATTCATCATCCATTGCCAACTTAATCTTATGTAACTCAAACGGACAATCACATTTTTTCATTCTTATTCTCTTATGTTTCGTTTCTTCTAAAGTGCCCTTATTCTTTAGCTTTCTGTTTTTTTCACTTCATTCATATGTCATTGTATTCTAAATTTCCTTGAGCCTCCCACCTTAAAGTTTTTTTTTTTTATCACAATCATGAAACTTTGATATTTTCCAACACTTCAAGCCTATGAAATCAAATCTTCTCTACTACAAAACATCTGCACTTCATTTTTAACTTATTACATCTATACAAACTAATATTATATGTTTCTAGGCCTTCTAATAACACAAAATCTTAAAAACATAATCTTATCTATTCCATAGTAAATAAATCTATATAATCATATCTAGTATCTAAATTGTCTAATGATTAATCCACTCAATTAGTGTAGTTTTCAAATTGATTTACATGTCACAATATATTAAAAAAATTATTGAAAGAAATATAAAGATTGTAAAAAATTATAATGTATTTTCGAAAATGGATTTTTAAGAATACAATGTCCATTTTTTAGAATTACATTGTATTCTCGAAAATCCATTTTTGAAAATGAAATGTAACAAATTTTTAGAATGGATTTCCAAAAATTTTTCTATATTCTCAAAAATGGATTTTCGAAGACAAAAAAAATCAAACTTGATCAGGTGAGATTTCATTACCTTATTGAGCTCTTCTCCTTCATTGTTGTTTTTCATTTCTGAATCTATTCTTATGTGGTTTGTAGGATTTAACAAAGGTTTCAAAATTTTGGTTTTAGTTTTAAAGATTAAGAGTTTAGTGTATGAGAAAAAGGGATTAAAAAGGGAAAAAAAAAGAAAAAAAAGGTGCATGGGGTGTATGAGAGTTTGATGGTATTTTTGTAATTTATTAAAGGCTAAATTTGGCATTTGGTATCTGGGTATTTTTAGAAGAAAATTTATGAGGTGTATATAAAACATTTTGTAGTGTATTTAAAACACCCCATTTTTTTTAACATTGAGTTAACGGAAGAACTAATTTGTCCAATCAAATTGATAACTTTAGGGCTAGATGCACATTTTTGAAACTAATGCACTTAAGTTGAATTTTGGTTAAACTTAAATGACTTGATGGAAATTATGCTTTCTTTTTTACTAGTTTACCAAATTCTCATGCCTTTTCTTCTAGTTTAATTTAGTTCTCTCTTCTAGATGAAAAATTCTAACCTTTTGTGGTATTTCTTCATTGTTTATTGAACATTAACAAAGGTAATCCTTTCGTGAAATCTTCTTCTTCAATACAGTAATTAAAACTATATGTTCTGATTTCTTAGCCTTCATATTATTATTGTGGTGATTGTTAAATAGTGCAAGAAAAGTTTAAAAGTTTCTTTTTCTGGATCTTATTGAGAATTTTAATTGATTTTATAAGTCTTTGCTGAATTTTGGTAGTGATTAGATATAAGATTTTAAAGCTTTAAAGGATTTTGGGGATACTGACATGATAGTTGCTCATAAATTTGTTAGTGGATTCAATTATTTTCTTAGTCTTTTAGTCAGTTTTTTGTTTGGTAAGTAAGAAGTAGAAGAAGCTGTAAAAATTTTAAAAATTAATGGGCTCTTTCTAGTTGTTATGTGTCTATCAGTGGAGATAGAAACTTGGTTTGATTAGCAATTACTAGTTGAATCAAGGTCAGTGAAGTTGGGTTTCCCGTTTATTGAATATTCATGTACTCGATAAAATAGTAACTTTTAAGTTAGTTTTCTTGTGTTTTTTCTGAAAAAAACAACATATCAAAGGGCTTAGATTATTTGAGTTTAGGAGGTGAGTTTTTATCAGGTTTTAATGGAGGTTTGTTTGACCTTAACTCATCCATTTATAGACAGTAACAGCCCCAGTTGGGTTAACCTTCCATGAAGCCATACAATTATATGGTCTTGATGACTAGCCTTGAAATGAGAACTGTTCAATTAGATCAATGGAGACAAAATGCTCTAACCCTGTCATGAATGCGTTTAATTAGCCACTTGAATAATGCATTTACACGGTTTGAAATTGTATTATTTGTTGATTATTTTATTGAAAATTTGTCGTATTTGTTATGTAGTGAAGGACATTAAAGTAAAAATGGAAAAATAATGAAATGGACGAGTAATGTGGTTAGCTTTATAATAACTATGATTGCTTGTGTGGGTGAAAATGGTATTGAATGTGTAAAAGGGCTTAAGAGAAGGTTTGTGATTTTGCAAAAGAAAGGCAAATGGAAAACAGTGTCAAAGATAATGATTAGTAAAAGTTGTCATGTTTTGTCTCAACAATGTGAAGATAAATTTAATGATTTAAACAAGAGATATAAGAATTGAAAGTATTCTAAGAAAAAGAACTACTTGTAAAAGGTTGAAAACCCTTCTTTAACGGACTCTATTCTTCACTTCTTCACTAAAGAAAAAGATGATGTAAAGAAAATATTAAGCTATAAACATTTATTTTATCAAGAAGTGTATGCTTACCGTAATGGACAAAAGATACCCAATTACCAAGATCTTGATCTTTAGGATTTTTTATACTTTTTGAAACATGCTTGAAAGACAATAATAGGTTAGATGAGGAAGAAGTTGAGGAAAATGATGACATTGAGGATGCTGCTGAAATGAACAATGAAGATGACAATAATGCTATTTGTGAAGACAAAAGGATTGATCACCTTAACAATATGAAGGAAAAAAATGCATAAAAGGGCCATTTCTAGTCACAATTTGCTAGGTAGGATAGTTTCAAGGTGAAGATGGCTAGAATATTTAAAGATTTGATGAGGTCATCATCAGAGTGAAAGAAGTGGATTAAAAGATAGATGTTGCAACTTCATAAGGATAGAGTGAACATGGAGGCATAAGCTTTTGAGCTTGAAAACAATGTTTTAAATGGCTAAGGTGTTGTAACAAAAAAGATTGAGAACTAGAAAGGTTAAGGTTGGAGAATGTCATAACATTTAGATTTAAGATTAGACACAAAAAATATGAAATCATCACTAATCTTTTTTTTATCTTGGTGTGATTGACCGCTTATGTGAATCTATCATTTTTAAGGTTGTCCTAAGCCTAAACTAAGGATCCCTAAAAAGAATAAATTTTGATCTACATTAACAAAACTAAAATTCAAGTATCGATTACATGTAGGGAATGTTTTATCACCCAATTACACCCAAAATTGTTTCTATATTAATTATGTTATTTTCCTAAGCCTTTATCAAAGATGGTTTTATATCATGCAAACAACTCAATTCCAATCCCTTTTATTTATTTACAAAATATGGTCATATAAAAATCTATAAAAAATATGCAATCATGCAAATATAAAAATATCATACCAATATATAAATCATACCAAAAATCATGTTAAGATATCATGTAATAGATAAAATTCATACCAAAATTATCATGCAATATCATGCACTAATATAAAATATCATGCAAGAAGTGCAAATATCAACATCATACAATAATAAAATATCATGCGATTAATAAATAATCATGCAACTAATAATTAATTATACAATATTAAATCATGCAAAACAAAATCATACAAATAAATTATTAATCATGCAAATATAATATTAGTCATGCAAATTCATGCAAATAATAAAACTCATCCAAAATATATATTAAAACATTAATTAAATTCATGCAAAAATAAATACTGTGCAAAAAAAAAAAACTAAATAAAAACATCATGAATAATCTTACCAATTTTTTTCTTTTTCATTTCTTCATTCTTTAATTTAATCTCACAATTAAAAGAAATCAAAAACAAAAAATAAAAAAAAATAAAACCTGTACTAAATAACAGTTCCAATCATGTTTAATGGCATATTGATTGTTGGGTTTAGTTACTACCACTAGTTTCTAAAACACTGTCATTTGAAGCCTTGAATATAACCTAAAAAATCAACTAATTTTCTTCATTCTCCATCATTTTCTTCTCTCTCCACAATGCTTGATCCTCTCCATTCTCTCTAAGATTGAAGAACACCATAAAACAAAAATCTTGTTTCCGTTGAAGCCTACCATAGCCTTTACCGATCACTACCATATTAACACTGGATAATCCAAAAACCATTTTGCGAAATCTCCTCTTTGCCTTCTTTTTTTCTAGTTCCTCTTCAAATTTTTGTCAAAAACCTAAAACTCAAGAACAATAGTGACTTAACCTAAAAAATCAGTATCTGATACCACCAAGCCATTGGTTGTTTGTCACCTCTATCTTATTTTTTCTTATCTATTTTAAATAAAAAAAACTCCCAAAAAGACTCAAATCGAAATGCACAAAATAGCCTGGTGACAACTTGTAATTTTTACATTTTGCTTGCGGTGATTATTGTATTGAGTTATGAGTTGTGTTTGTTGGGTTCGGGTACTACATTTGCTATGATTACTTGATTTTTTGACTTTGGGTTTAATTTTTGGTTGAATTTTCTATATGTTTGGGCTGTTATTTCTAGGAATTAATTTTAGGTTTATTAGGAATTGAAGGTACTTTTTGGGTTAATTTTGGTTATAGGTTTCTTGATTTGGGTATTACTTTGTTGGCTGTTTCTTTTAGGCTTAAATTTTGGATTTTTGTTTTGCCTCTTCTGTTTATTTGGTTGGTGTGTTAAATTTTTGATGGGTCTAAGGCTGTTTTGAATTGCCCTATTTTGCTTGATTATTGAATTTCACTCTACTTAGGATAGCTTTGACTAGGCTTGCTTTGTGATTGTTGAAAACTATTTTTATGCTAAATGATTTTGCTGCTTAATTGCTCCTTGTGTTATGCCAATTGCTTGTTGTTTTCTGCTATGATCAAATTGGGGCTTTTTTAGGGATTGAACCCTTTTCTATTTGAAAATATTCAAGTTATACCGAATCTAGGAAATTTTTTTTAAGATTTGATTTTCTTTAATTTTTCCTTTTTATAGATGAATTGCAGCCCAAGTTTTTCATAATCAGCATTTAATCAATAAATTCAAAATTTGTTATTAAATCTAGGATCGAATCAAATCCAAGGTTAATTTGCCGAAACAAATCACACTTTTTTTTTCGTTTTCTAACTTTCCTTTTTTTTCTTAAACAATTGACTTTGACTTAAAAATAAAAATAAAATCAAAATCAAAATCAAAATTAAAATCAAAATTACAATTAAAATTAAAATTAAAATTTTTGGGTTTTTAGTCATTGGGCCCAAAATTCACTTTTGTATTAAGGCTCAATTGCTTAATCATATCAAAATTCGAAACCCAATGAATTTCAAAAAAAATTTGGACAAAATAGAGAGTCTATAACTATCCCTCTTTGTATATTTTTTATGAGGTAAAAATTGTATAAGGAAAAAAGACATCCATTTTGTTAAAGGCAAAAATTGTATAAAGAAAAAAGACCTCCATTTTGTTGAAATGTAGAAAAAATTTGAAAAAACAAAATTGCAAAAGCTTCCCCACAACAAAGGCTTGAAAATTTTTGAAAAAAAAAAAAAAAAACTCCTCCATGGAGGCTTTAACTTTTAAAAAATAAAATACTCATTCACTGAGACTCTGACTATTGAAAATAAAGTACTTATCTACCGAGACTTCAACTTTTGAAAAATAAAATACTCCTCTATCAAGGTTTTAACTTTCTACTGGGGCTTTAACTTTTGAAAAATAAAGTACTCCTCCATCGAGGTTTTAACTTTCTACTGGGGCTTTAACTTTTGAAAAATAAAGTACTCCCCCACCAAGGCTTCAACTTTTGAAAAATAAAGTACTCCCCTACCAAAACTCTAAACTTTTGAAAAATAAAGTGTTTTTTATCGAGACTCCAACTTTTAAAAAATAAAATACTTTTCCACTGAGGTTTCAACTTTTGAAAAATAAAGTACTCATTTACTGAGGCTTCAACTTTTAAAAAATAAAATGGATATATGATATTTTCAAGGTCATGCCTTAAGGTTTTATATATTTTCAAGATCATGCCTTAAGGTCTTATAAATTATTCTTACCTTTGAAATGCTCATTCTTAACAAAGGTATTGAAACTTTAAAAATTCTTACCTTGAAGTGATTTTTTTCATTTCAACTAGATCATTGATGTCTTTTCTCAAAATCATCTCAACATCTACTTTCTCCAAACATATGTAATGATTGCATGCAATGTATGAAAAGATTTTCCAAAATTCTAATTTCAGTTTCAAACTTCAAACTTTGATTGTTCTTATTCTTCAATCATGCACAATGAATGCAATGTTTTTAATGGATGCAATGAATGTTATACATGAAATGCAAAAGCCAATGTCATGTACCTTTAATTGTGGTAAATGGTTTTTAAGACTTTTTTTCATGTTTTTTCCCCTTTTCACCTTTCCATCATGTTTTTCTTAAGCTTTTTTAGAACTAGCTGGCAAATGTATGTATCGATTTGTGACCCAAAATTTCCTATCACTAATTTCACCATTTGATCTTAACATTTGAAATTTTTTTTCATTTATAAACCACAAGGATCAACATCCTTTTAAACTTTTTTCATTTTCGATTTGCCCTTGTCATTTTTAACTTTTTCAAAAAAATGCAAAATCTTTCACCATTTCACCATTTGATCTTAACATTTGAAATTTTTTTTCATTTATAAACCACAAGGATCAACATCCTTTTAAACTTTTTTCATTTTCGATTTGCCCTTGTCATTTTTAACTTTTTCAAAAAAATGCAAAATCTTTCATATCAATCGTTTATTCATTCATCATCATCCCAATTCGATGAAAAGTGTAATCCATAACATTTCCTTAATTCATCGTGGGAAGAAAAAAAATAAATGATGAAGAATCTCATAAGAACCTTATTAAAGTTATTTTCTTAAGTTTTCATTTTTACTTAAATCCCCCTTTTAAGTTTTTAGTTTAAATCTTCATTTTTCTTCCCTTTTATTTTTTATTATTTTTTCACTTTTTTTTGCTTCTTTTCCATATATTTTTCATTTTATTTGCTTTCCTCTTAATCAATCAATAACATTTCGATCAAAATTTCAAACAATCTTAGTTCAATTCATGATTCTCCAATTCAAGTATTTCTATTTGATCAAAATAGACTTTTAAAAAAGTAATGTAAGCTAAAATGGGGGTTATGAAAAAAATTGATAAAATAGGCCTAAAATGTATTTGAAGGTTTACAAACCAAATGATCATTTCTCATTGTATGGAACACATTGGCCTTTTGCTCCATTCTTCATCAATTATCTCTTGTTCTTTTCTTTTCCTTTATTTTCTTCACACATTTTTCCTTTTGATTTTTGATTTTGCATTTTTCATTATTTTTCAAGAAAGATCTAAATACAAAAGAGTTTTGCTCATAAAGTCATTAGAGCTTTTACTTTTCTTTTTTGTAAACAATCATTTTTCAAACATTGCCTCCTAATGTGGAGGGTGATCCTTAGTTAGGATTCTTTGAAAGAATTTTCAATAAGCTCAAATGGGGTAGCAAATGAATAATTTTACTCATTGTGGGAAAGGTGGATAAAGGATGGCCATGTCTCATTTTAAACATGAATGCTTTCAATGAATAACATTTATTGGCTAAGAGCAAACTTATGAATAGACTATCATAAAAATCATATACTGCATTACTTTCATGAGTGAAATTCATTGTCAGATTTGATTCATTTCATATAATTTATCTTCTTTTGCTTTAGTAATCCCAATAGATTAAAAGTATTAACTTATCATTCTTACCAACATGAATGATGCTTTCAAAATTGAATATTGAATTATTGTAATGATTGTCTAAATATTCATTATTTAGAACATGAGAGTGGGTGAAATATAAAAGACATATATAAAGGCAATAGAATAAAAGAGGAAATGTAATAAAAATGTATTTGTCATTTTATTGAAACAATGAAAGATAAATAAAAGACTAACATAAAAGACTCTCAAATGTTCATGAAATTTATTGTCTAAAGTTCCTAAAGTGACAAGTATTGATAAAAACTTTCTTAAAATTATGTCCTAGTGTGGTCGGATAAAGGGTCTTTAATAATGTCCAACCCATTTAGCTTATCGAAACTTGCCACTTCTATATTAATCAAACTTTGCACCTTATGCTTGAAATCAAGACAACTTCTTATAGATTGGCCAACATTACCATAATGATAATCACATGCGGCTATCATACCATCTAGGATAAAATAACTTTAGAAGCTCCAGCTAAATAGGTGTTACCAGATGATTTTTAACAAGCTTTGAGAATACCTTAATGTATGATATGGGGATAGGATCAATAAAAACTTTTATAGATTTTCATTATTTCATAAGTTCTATAGTCAAGGTGATTTTTAACAAGCTTTGAGAATACCTCAATGTATAACATGGGGATAGGATTGATAAAAGCTTTTACAAATTTCCATTATTTCATAACTTCTTATAGAATAGCCCACATTACCATTATGATAATTACATGTGGTATTGGCATCATACCATCTGGGATAAAGTGGCTTTAGAAGCTCTAGCTAAACAGGTGTTACCAAGTGATTTTTAATAAGCTTTGAGAATACCTCAATGTATGACATAAGGATAAGATCAATAAAAGTTTTTATAGATTTGCATTATTTCATAAGTTCTATAATCTAGGTGCCATTATCGATGAAATCTTTGATCTTCTCCTTTAGTTACCTATATCTTTTAGTTAAGTCTAATTGCTCCTATATGTTAATCACATCTACCATTCAAATCATAGTTCATTACTAATGGATTTGGAGTTGTTTTCAAAGGCTTAGGAGTGAGGAACTGGCGCTTTATTAATAAAGGCAAAGAGTCAGGAATTGGAATTAGAATTTTTGTTTGATTATTCTTTAATTTTTTTTTATTGCTTACTAGTTAGGTAAAAAATTGAAGGGCAATTATTTTGGAGATAGGTATTTGCAAAAAAGCCTAACTGCTTTGTAAGTCGATAAGGATAAGGATTTTGAAAAAGGTTGTTTATAGAAGGGTAGTAAGGTGAGTACATTGGATAAGGTTGATATGGGATGAAGCCTCCAGTAAATGGCATTTAATGTTAGACCTTTTCAGATGCTTGTGTTGAATGTAGGCCAAAATAAAAAAAAAAAAACCCTAATGGATCAGTTTCATTTTGGATCACCATCTCTTCTAACACTTTTTTTCCCTTGTTCATGTTTTTCAACAACTCAGCAATAGTCTCTAATTGTCAATTCAATTCTTCTTGTGCCTTTTTCACCTTTTGAATGCAAAGAGCTAGTTTTTCTTCCATGATCCTTATTTGGTATCTAGTGTTGTAGAATCTTAAACAGTTTAAAGATTAAGCTATCCTTGAACCATGATTTATCATAATTATGGTGCATATTTAAAAAAACGTTTATGAAACCATCATATCTTTAAACTACATATGAGAATGAATGAATGCCTGAATAAAATAAAGAAGACTTACCACATAACAATTGTTAATAGAAAAATCTTTATTAAAGATTATATCCACAAAAAAATCTAAAGTTTAGTGTGGAAAGAAATTCTTTTCATGCCAATAGGGGACTTTGCTAGGCTTTTCATGAATGCAGTTAAAATTATTTTTATTAAAATTGTTTTGTGAAAATAACTCATTATGATAAATCTAATGATGTATATATGCAAATATAGTAGAAGAAAAGGGTTAGCAAACATAATATATACAAAGAACAAAATACAATTTAACAAGCAGAATAATAAATGTCCCATCATGTGTCATATTTAGGATTTTCTAACAAAAAGGAGGGCATGGCTTTAATTTAGATTTGGATCTTTAAGCTTTATTTACATGTTGTGTTTAAATATTTGATCATTTAAAGGCTCTAAAATTATTTTTTACATCATCATTTATTATAGACTAATAAGGTACCTCAATCATTGTCCACCATTATAGGCTCAAACTAAGGGTTCAATTTAAGTGAAAGTTTTTGCTAGCTTATACGAAAATTATTACCTAATGAGAGTGTAGGTAATTGCTTCCTCTTAAGAAAAGTCAAAGCTCAGGTTTAGAGCTTATGCATGAATGTATATGGTGAGTGTAAAAAAAATGCTAAATAATCAAAAAATTGGTGCACATAAAATTAAAATTTGCAAAATAGAAAATAAGAAATCATGAATAAATAAGTTAATCCACATGAAAATAATAAATAATTACATAATAAAAACTATTGAAACAAGGCTTAAGATAACACATAACTAACTAATGACTTAACTCTCTAAAATCTCCAATGGAGTCACTAAATTGTTATAATGTTTAGGTTTAAAAACTTACTCATTAGACACAAAAAATATAGAATCACCACCAATCTTTTTTATTTAGGTGTGATTGGCCATTTATGTGAATCTATCCTTTTTAATATTGTCATAAGCCTTAATTAAAGATCCCTAAAAAGAATAAATTCTAGTATACATCAACAAAACTAAGATTTCGGGACTCGTTTACATGCGAGGAAGGTTTTAACACCTTATTATGCCTAAAATTGGTACCACATTAATTATGTTATCTTACTTGAGTCTTGATCAAAATGGTTTTATATCATGCAAACAAATCAATTATAATCCTTTTTATTTATTTACAAAATATGGTCATACAAAAAATCTATAAAAAATCATGCAAATATAAAAAATATCATACCAATATATAAATCATACCAAAAATCATGCAAGGATATCATACAATAGATAAGTTCATACTAAAATTATCATGAAATATCATGTAATAATATAAAATATCATGCCATAAGTGCAAATATCAACATCATGTAATAATAAAATATCATGTGATTAATAAATAATCATGCAAATAATAATTAACTATGCAATTAAATTATGCAATATTAAATCATGCAAAAATTAAATCATGCCAAAAGGAATCAATCATACAAATATAATATTAGTTATGCAGATTCATGCAAATAATCAAACTTATGCAAAATATATATTAAAACATGCAATTAATTAAATTCATGCAAAATAAATATCATGTAAAAAAATAAATGAAAACATCGTAAATAATCTTACCAATTTTTTTCTACTTCTTTTCTTCATTCTTTAATTTAATCTCATAATTAAAAAATAAAAATAAAAAATAAAAAAAGTCAAACCTGCACTAAAGAAAAAGTCCAATCGGGCATAATGGCACTCAATTGTTGGGTTTAGTTGATGCCTTGGTTTCCAAAATACTACTATTTGAAGCTTTGAATATAAGCTAAAAAATCAACTCATTTCCTTCATTCTCTAACCTCTGCTTCTCTCTCCACAATGCCTAATCCTTTACCTTCTTTCTAGGATTTAAAAACATCATAAAAAAAATACAATTTTTGTTGAAGCTCACTGCAGCCTCTGTCGATCACTGCCATAATCAATGTTAGAGAACCAAAAAACCTCTTTATAGAATCTCCTCATTGCCTCTTTCTTATCTAGCTTTTCTTCAAATTATCTTCAAAAACCTAAAACTCAATAACATCAGTGACCTAACCTAAAAAATTGGCATCTGCTACCACCAAGCAGTCGTTTGTTCATCACCTCTTTCCTATTTTTCCTTCTCTATTTTAAAACGCAAAAACTCCCAAAAGACTCAAATCGAAACCCACTGAAAAGCTTGGTGAATACTTGTAATTTTTAATTTTTACTTGTGGTGATTGTTGTATTGAGTTATGAGTTATGTTTGTCAGGTTTATGTTTTGCATTTGCTGTGATTACTTGATTTTTTGACATTGGGTTCAATTTTTTGTTGAATTTTCTATATATTTAGGTTGTTGTTTCTAGAAATTGATTTTGGGTTTACTAAGAATTGAAGGTACTTTTTGGGTTAATTTTAGATATAACTTTCTTGATCTAGGTATTGCTTTGTTGGTTGCTTCTTTTAGGCTTAAATTCTGGATTTTTGTTTTGCCTTTATTGTTTGTTTACTTGGTGTTTTAAATTTTCGATGGGTTTGAGGCTATGTTGAATTGCCTTGTTTTGCTTGATTGTTGAATTTTGCTCTGTTTAGGATGGCTTTGACTGGGCTTGCTTTGTGATTGTTGATAACTATTTTTGTGCTGAATGATCTTTTTGCTTGATTACTCTTTGTGTTATGTCGATTACTTGTTGTCCTTGCTATGATCATATTAGGGCTTTTTATAGGGTTGAACCCCTTTTTATTTGGAAATATTCAAGTTCTACTGAAGCTGGGAAAAGTTTCTTAAGATTTGATTTTCTTTGATTTTTTCCTTTTTTTTAGATGAATTGTAGCCCTTGTTTTCCATAATTAGCATTTAACCACTAAATTCAGAATCTGTTATTAAATCTAGGATTGAATTGGATCCAAGAGTAATTTGCCAAAACAAATTACACTTTTGTTTTTGTTTTTTTACTTTCCTTTTTTTCTTAAACAATTGACTTTGACTTAAAAATTAAAATTAAAGTTAAAATTAAAATTTTGGGCTTTTAATCCTTGAGCCCAATTTTTGTATTAAAGTTTAATTGCATAATTAGATCAAAATTTGAAGCCCAATGAATTTGAAAAAAATCCTCGAACAAAATGAAGTGTCTATAAAGAATGAAAGGACGAGGCTTGAAAATGAGTAGAGTATATTGCAATTAAGGCAAAAGAATTGGAAACAAGTTACAAGAGCAAAGGGGTATAATGCATCCTTAAACCTTAATTCATTTGGCATTAACAAATTATAAGGCAAATATTAGATTGATATGAGCAAGCACCAATAACTCATGCAAGAAATTGGTAGTGAACTGTTGTGTTTATATCACAGTTAAATCCATTTGGCAATAAGATTTATATAGCTAAAGCATACAAGGCAAGTTCACTCTTTTTGCAATGTTAATAGTAAATAGTACACTAATCTTGAGAGGTGATATAGCTTAAGATTAAATTATTAACAAATTTTCCCTTCTCATTTTGTAAACAAACTTGATATTTTCCATTATGAACTTCTATACAAATATAAGCCAAAATAACTCTCATAGCTATCCTTGTTGAAAAGGATTTTTAATGTCATTTCCCTTCATGTGCACATTGTCCTTAGAATCCAAGGTTATAGATTATATGATCTATCCAGTGACAATCAAGCATGATTTTTGCAGTTAAAAGGACAATAATAATTTAGCTAGGTAAAAAGAAAACACAACATGCCTCGATATTTGCCTTAGTACATACATCTGTACTTGCCTCAATTAATTCTTTTCTAGTTACCTTTTTTTTATGTTGTGTTGGTTCCTATTATTTCCTATGTAATAATTGTGTACACTATATTGTTTTACCTTTTCATTTGCATTAAAATGCTTTAGAAAATGTTTGCATGGCATGTCAAACTTGTTTGTGTATTTATGGACGAGTTGTCTCTTGCACATGCATGCTCGTACTGTAATGATGGTTATGCCCTCGACCAAGTATTGTTGAAGATGGTGACACTAAAATCCAAATGTTAAGATTGTGTTTGTTGTTCATGTTTATACTAGAAGTGTTACACTCGCTTGCTCGAGCAATACCATGATAATTTGCTTACCCTCGAACCTCAACTTTTTTTCCCTCTCTCTTAAAAATTAATTTATTTATGTTTTATTATATTACACTACTTTAATTAACCAAGTTGTATGATAATTTGCACGTGTCAAAAGTATCTCATGCAACCCATAAATTAAAGTTTAGATGCTTGAATCAGGTGAGGTGTGTCCTCCATTCATAATTTCATAATGGTGGTGCTCATGTAGATTCCAAATTGTCTGAGATATGTTTTGAACAAATGAAGAAAAATGGAGGCAAGGCAAACAGTTGACAAAAGAAAAAAGAGGAAAGTGAGCTATTTTCTTCCTTTTGTATTTTTTGTATTTGGTATGTAAAATGTAAACCAAAGGAAAAAAAATTAGGGGTAAAATTATTAAAAAAATTATTAATTTAAGTTAAATGAATGTTTTTGTCTCGTTTTTCAAAGTATTGGATTTAAAGAAAGCTAAAATGTGTAAATTTATTCATTTTTTCTCTTTTTTTTATTTTTTCCTATTAAATAAAGAAAATGAGGAAAAGAAAGTAATTTGTTTTTTAACCTTTCTCTTTTCTCTCTCTTACCAAATATTAGAGATGTAAATGAATAAAGCTTTCAATGAATTATTTGTGAAAATATTTTATTTTTGTTTGTTTATATTTATTTATTAAGTTTAACAAATGATTTTAAACAATAATTTTTACGTTTGTTTATTAAATGAACCGAACACGAACATAAATCTATTTGATTCATTTATTTTTGCGAACAAACTCGTTCAAGATTCGTTTAAAACTTATTTGTTTATTGTTTGTTTATTATTCGTTTATAATAATAATAACAACATTATATTTTTATCATTTACCCTAATCCTATATTATGATTTGTTTATGTTCGTTTAAGGTTTATTTGTTTAAATTTATTTAATTATGATTTGTTTATTTTTTATGAACATGTTCATTTATATATGTTCGTAAATATATTTGTTTAATATTTATGAATGAATTCTTTAACTTAATTAAACCAAACATGAACTGAATGCGAACATTCTATCATTTAAATGAATCGAATTCAAATATAAAAAGCAATTTGTTTACTGAATATAAATTAAACTTGAGTACCTCTACAAATAAACAAATAAATTACAAATATATGTTTATTTATTCATGTTCAATTCATTTATAATCCTATCAAATACAATATAAAATTGAATTTTATTTGAAAGCCCTTAATAAGCAACATCTCTTAATTATTTCTCATAAACAAAAGACTAATGACATTGAAACCATTTCTAATATACAAAAGACTAAGGACAATAAAACCAGACATGATGAAAGATCAAATATAATAAAAAACTGTTTTTGTTCTTTTTTCTTATGCTTGGGTATTATACATGGTTGGTATGCAGTTTCTTGTAATTAGGCTACCACGTGAATGATTGTCATTTGTCACCAATCTTCTTTTGAGTTGGCAAACTATGATGCAAGCTATATAGTATTTGTTAAGAACAATTACTATATGTTATCAATTGCAAAGAAAAAAAAGTCACATCTTCCATGAATCATGTATTAATAATCCCTACTTATTAGCTAAAAGACACTAATTAAAGAAGAATCATGCATAATTGAATTCAAACTCTTAACGGCTTTCATGCCGTTTGCTTCAGGGTTTTCTCATGAAATTAAGGAGCAAATCTACTAAGTTTTTGTTGACGATGTTTAGGGTAGAGATGAACTGGATGATGAGTTAGTGGGTAAGTCAGAAGTGTTTCGAATTTATAGTAAAGAAAATACAATGAAGGGTACCAAATTTGATTTTCGAAACACATTCTATCACTCAAGTTAATAAAATATATGATATTAGGGTTAAAAAGGAAAAAGATGAGTTGCAGAGATTATTAAGGAAACTTAAAGATGAAAGGTTCAAAGTCATGTAATTGAACCTCTTTTTACTTTATATAAAACGTGAGACAATGACATAATATGAATAAGTGATAACTGATGAAAAATTTATGTAAAACTTAAAAATTTTTTTTATGTAAACTGTATTTAATAATTTTAGACAAATGAATTATGATGAGATGACATACTAATAAAACGTTAATAGATGTAATGAGACGAACCATCTTCAATGGACGAGGAAGTCCTGATATGTTAACAACTATGGGGCAAGTTTATATGAGGAGTGAGAAACCCAAATATCTATCTTCCCTTGTAACAACGTAAAAGTCAAACATATGACGTTGTGACAAGCATAGAGATTAACTTTATTGAACACTTCTCTATTCTCGTTTCCAATTATAAAAAAAAAATTGTTGAAATAAACATTAGAAAAAAATGTGGCAAAAAAAAATTAGAAAAAATGAAGGACCAATAAGAAAAACGTTGGATAAACTTGTAATGATTTTAGAAAGATTAACGTGTCTGTAAAAAAATAAAAAAGGCATGTGTAGATGTTACATAATAACATTTTCCGTGTTTGTCATTCATTTACTTGTTTGTCATTAATCCGAGAATATGCAATTAATCATCCAAACACTTCCTCATTGGATGGAGGCTTCTCAACTTAGATACTAATCTAAATAAACAAAAATGGTACCATATGCTTTTTAGAGCTATTCGTGGATTTAACAGAATTATATCAAGTTCAATTGATAAATTTTAAATATCAAGTTTGAATTTAGTCTGAATCTAACTATTTAAATATGTTTAAATTTAAAATATTTTAATATTTCAAAAATTAAAATCAAATAATAAATATTTTTGTTCATAAAATAACATTTTGGGGAATGCTTGAATTTAAAAAAATTTTACCGAAAACTCTATTCAACTCGAATTAGACAATGATTTAACAAGTTGCTTGATTCATAGATAGGTACTTTAATATACTTTTTGTTTCTTTAAGATGACATTTATAAAAAATTTTGCGATTAGGACATTATTATCTCATAGCTTATTAAATGAAAAAATATTTTTTAAAAATAATAACATCTTAAAATATT
The DNA here is from genome assembly GCF_002303985.1 of Durio zibethinus. Next base: position 674,860 of record NW_019167882.1, on the reverse strand, counting down.
AACCAATGTTTCCAGAAGCATAAAAAAAAAAAAAAAAGGCACCAATCTTTGACAAATTTTTTAAGTAGAAACGTTGACAACACTAGTTTTAAACCATAAATTATAGTTATCAAATTGAACTCTCTAAAATAAAAGAATGATAAAATGTCAATTGGATAATTATAGGCCAAAAAGAGGTGTTTTGAAAGTTATAACATTCGCATTTCAAACCCATTCGATGGGGAAAGAATAAAGTAAATTTTTTAAAGTGAAAGTTATGAATTTTTTTTATTAAAAATAATTTAATAGAAGTTAAAATAATAATTAAAATTGATAGATTAAAAATTTTTGATATATAAATCAAGCATAAATTTTAAAAAAATTGATATCATTTTTAAATAAAAATTATAATAAAATTTTTACTATTAAATAAATATTTATTAAATTTGAATAATAATTCATATTCTTAACAATTTTTTTTATATATTATTAATATTTATTAAATTTTATCAATTCATCAATTTTAATTTTTATTAAATTATTTTTAACAAAAAATTTCATGAATTTTATAAAAAAAAATTATGTCTTTTCCTAACCTATGACCACCAATGTAGATATTCGAAGATACTCATTTTAATGTTTGAACTTTCCTTTTCTATCAAAATGGAACGAGGTTCTTTTGTATTATTATTATTATTATATGACTCTTTTTTTTTTTTATGTACGTATAAGGAGGTTCAAAGCCTGGCCTCTGGGAATCATATTCATAACCAACGGCTCTGTCTCATAGAGACTCTGTACAAACCCAAACTCCATTTTATTTTGCCTACCTCATTTCTCTCGTCTTTCTCTTCCCAAATTTCAGTTTTCAAGGTTGGCTTTTTTTATCTCTTTCTTTCTTTTTTTTTTTCTTTTCCTAAGAAAACTGCTAACTTCTTTCTGTCCTTTACATCATCTTTCATAATGTTGTTTACTCATATTGGAGCAATTTTCATTCTTGTTATTGTAATTTTTGGGCTAAAACATTCATGTTTTCATTTATGCCCTTATGTTTCAAGGTGGATGGTGTTATGTAAAATTAGTTAGTAATAATAAGTAGGAAAGTTTTGGCTTGCAGATAGTGCAACAATGCAGAATGAAAGCTTAATGGCAAGAAAAGCCACTACTTTCTGAGCTGGGGTCAAATGTTCATTTGCTTGAACTAGTTTTTATTCCAATAGACTTTGTGTACATCTGGAACCTTTGTGGTTATAATTGTATTGGGCCACATATTGTTGTCTTCCCTTTTTCTTTAATTTTTTTTTTTTAAGTTTTGTTTCTTTTTTATATACTTGCCAATTCCTTTATGCCCAAATGATTTTTAACAGATTTGTTGTTGTTGTTCTAATTTTACATATCTTCTCGATTTGGTGTGGTTTCACAATTTGCGGCATCATGGTCATGTTTTTTTCTCCAGCTCATTATAATCATAATATTTGGTTTCTTGTAGTTTACTTTTTTGTGGAGAAGTGATGGCTGATAGGCATCAACATCCTTCTGTCATGCAAAAGGTAGCTGGACAACTCCATCTTGGTTTCAGCCTTTCACAAGATGTTCAATATCGCTATGGAGGATTCAAAAGGCCAGTTCTGCATCAGAGGCGTTTTTCATCTGCAAGTTGCAATGCAGCACTACAGTATCCCATGACACAAGCATGCCAAGCAAACTATGACATGTCATTGGTTGGTTCAAGTTCACCACTTGTATGTGTCCAGGCTCCATCAGAAAAAGGAGTTGCTGCTTTCGCTATTGATTTTCTTATGGGTGGAGTTTCTGCTGCTGTTTCCAAAACTGCTGCCGCTCCAATTGAACGTGTGAAGCTCTTAATTCAAAACCAGGATGAGATGATTAGGGCTGGTCGGCTCTCTGAACCTTACAAGGGAATTGGTGATTGCTTTAAAAGAACAATCCAAGAAGAGGGCATGTTGTCATTGTGGAGGGGAAACACAGTTAATGTGATCCGTTATTTTCTCAGTCAGGTTAATAGTATCTTCATAGAAATAGTCCTGTCTTCATTCTAATTTGGAGCTGTCTACTCATTTATGTTCTCTGAATTTTGTTGCTTCAGGCCTTGAACTTTGCCTTGAAGGATTACTTTAAAAAACGGTTCAACTTTAAGAAGGACCGTGATGGCTACTGGAAGTGGTTTGCTGGCAACTTGGCATCTGGTGGTGCAGCTGGTGCCTCTTCCCATCTCTTTGTCTATTCCCTGGATTTTGCCCGAACTCGTCTTGCTAATAATGCCAAAGCTGCAAAGAAAGGAGGAGAGAGGCAATTCAATGGCTTGGTTGATGTATATAGGAAGACTCTCAAGTCAGATGGTATTGCTGGGCTTTACCGTGGCTTCAACATTTCATGTGTTGGCATCATTGTGTACCGTGGTCTTTACTTTGGAATGTATGATTCTTTGAAGCCAGTGGTCCTCGTTGGAAAGTTGCAGGTTAGTAGAATTTTTGGTGGCCTTTTGGGCTAGAATTTCCAATTCATATTTGGCTTTTTCCATCAACTAATATTCATACTATCTAATGACAATAAGATCCCTGCCGTAGTGCTTTCTGAATGTTGACAACAGGATGGAGCTAAAGGATTTTTCTCACATGCGTTTTTATTTGGATAATATCAGGATAGCTTCTTTGCTAGCTTTGCTCTTGGTTGGGTCATTACGAACGGTGCTGGTCTTGCCTGCTACCCAATTGATACTGTCCGTAGAAGAATGATGATGACATCCGGTGAAGCTGTAAAGTACAAGAGCTCGCTTGATGCATTCTCTCAGATCCTTAAGAATGAGGGTGCCAAGTCTCTGTTTAAGGGTGCTGGTGCAAACATCCTCTGTGCAATTGCTGGTGCTGGTGTGCTTGCAGGCTATGATAAGCTCCAGATGATTGTATTCGGGAAGAAGTATGGCTCTGGTGGGGCATAATCATGCAAAGATTCTACATAAATACAGATGGTGATGAAATGCATTTGCAATTTAATTGGATTTCAGTTATTGCTGAGCGCAATTCTTTTTCTCATTTGAATAACTTAGTTTAGAGGGGTTTGTCTCCTAGAACATTGATGCTTTTGGAGGAAATTTTTACCCAATTTATCCTGATTATTTGAGTTATTGCAACCTCACATCACTACTTTTTTGAAATTATATCCTTTTATAAGATTTCTCTTTTTACTTCCGTTGATTCATTCAGAGGTGACGACAAACAGATTTGAGGTTCAATTTCGGTTCTATATCTAACTTGTGTCCGGGGCTGAGATAATATTATTGAACTTAAAACAGTGGATATATCTGTTTAACTAAAACAAACCATGATATCCATTAAAGCTGTTCTCTGAAATCTTGGGCGCTAAGCAGCAATCACACCTTGAGACTCTATCGTAATTGGCTGCTGTTCATCATTTCATCCATGGAAAGGAGAGCTACAATTGTTTAGTTCGATGGGCTCCCAAATCGTCGTTGTCTTTTAAATTGTACTTATGAAAGATCTTTCCCGCCTTTTATTCAACTCATTAGAGCAACCAGCAAAACCTCTATACAGCTATACGAAAGTTTTTTATGACCCTTCGTCTCTATGTTATCATCAAATCTCAGATCTCTACATTTTATTTCTAAACCTCCTTTGAACCCTTCTCTTCTTTCTTCTTATTCCTATCTTCACAAACGTTCTCTTCCTCCTCTCAAGGGAAAAAAAACCCCTATCAACCGTAACAAAAACCACTCTTTTTTTCTGGATAACCCATTTCTCTCAATCCTACCAAAATGCAATTCCTTACCCCAACTGAAACAAATCCAAGCCCAAATGACCATCAAAGCCTTAATGTCAGATTGTTTCTTTTCCAGCCGCCTTATTGGCTTTTGTGCCTTATCAGAACACAAAAATCTTGATCATTGCATTAAAATTTTGTACAATTTGCAGAACCCAAATGTTTTTTCGTGGAATGTTACTATTAGAGGCTGTGCAGAGAGTGAAAACCCCAAAGAAGCCATCTTTGTTTATAAGCAAATGCTTAGAAATAATGGTTGTATTAGACCGGATAATTATACTTACCCTTCTTTGCTTAAAGTTTGCGCCTTTTTAATGTTGAAATTGTTGGGTTTTGAAATTCTTGGTCATGTTTTAAAATTGCGTTTTGATGCAGATATATATGTTCACAATGGCGTGATTCACTTTTTGGTTTCCACTGGGGAATTGGAGTTGGCATCTAAGGTGTTTGATGAAAGTTGTGTGAGAGATTTGGTTTCTTGGAATTCTTTGATTAATGGCTATGTTAGGAGTGGGAGAGCCAAGGAAGCAATAGGAGTTTATGGGAAAATGCAGGAGGAGGGAGTTATGCCAGATGAGGTGACGATGATCGGGATAGTTTCTTCATGTGCACAGTTGGAAGATTTGAAACTTGGAAGAGATTTTCATAAATATATTGAAGATCATGGATTGAATTTGACAATTCCATTATCAAATGCACTCATGGACATGTATGTTAAGTGTGGGAGTCTTGACAGAGCACAAAGGATATTTGATAACATGGAGAAAAAAACAATTGTCTCTTGTACTACAATGGTTGTTGGGTATGCTAGATTAGGGCTTTTGGATGCTGCTCGGAAGCTTTTTGATGAGATGCCTGAGAAGGACGTTGTACCATGGAATGCCATAATTGGAGGTTATGTTCAAGCCAAGTCTAGTAAAGAGGCTTTGGCTTTGTTTCATGAAATGCAGGCTGGTGGTATAAAGCCTGATGAGGTGACCATGGTTTATTGTTTATCTGCATGCTCACAACTTGGAGCCCTTGACGTTGGAATTTGGATTCATCATTATATTGAAAAACACAAACTTTACTTGAATGTTGCATTGGGGACTGCTCTAGTTGACATGTATGCTAAGTGTGGGAATATCACAAAGGCTCTTCGGGTTTTCCATGAGATGCCATCTAGAAATTCTTTGACTTGGACATCAATTATTGGAGGTTTGGCTCTTCATGGAAATGGACGTGATGCACTATCTTATTTCTCAGAGATGATTGAAGTTGGGTTGAGGCCAGATGAGGTTACGTTTCTTGGGGTTTTGTCAGCTTGTTGTCATGGTGGTTTGGTGGAAGAGGGTCGTAAATATTTTACCCAGATGACATCTAAGTTTGGTCTGTCGCCTCAGCTTAAGCACTATTCATGCATGGTGGACCTTCTTGGTAGGGCTGGGCTTCTAGATGAAGCTGAAGAGCTTGTAAAGAGCATGGCGATTGAGCCTGATGCTGTGGTGTGGGGAGCATTGTTCTTTGCGTGTCGAATGCATGGGAATTTTTTAAAGGGAGAAAGAGCTGCTTTAAAACTCCTAGAACTGGACCCTCATGATAGTGGCATTTATGTACTGCTTGCCAATATGTATGGGGATGCAAATATGTGGGAGGAAGCAGGGAAGGTTAGGAAGATGATGAGAGAGAGAGGAGTAGAGAAGACCCCTGGTTGCAGCTCAATTGAGGTCGATGGCACTGCTTATGAGTTTATTGTTAGAGATACGTCTCACCCTGAATCTGAACAGATTTATGATTGCATAATTCAGCTAACACGACAGCTGGAGTTTGCTGAATTTACGTGTGGTCTTCCTAAATATTACAATGATTTTCTCGTAGGCTTGGAACTTGAAACCTGACGGTCTAATTCTATGAAAATTATTCAATGAAGGCTTCACTATATCAGAGTTATATTAAAGGTATTCCAGTAATTGGTCGTTCCAATATCTCTGTGGCTTTTGAGACTCAGTGACAGAATGCTTGCCAAATGCCAATCAGGTTATATTTTGCCATGAGTATATGCTGGTTAGAGCAGCTTTTCTTTTTTTTTTCCCCCAAATGGTTCCATTATTCAATGTTTCCAAGATTTAATTCAAAATTGGAATAAAATCTGATCAGAAAACTGCAGATTTTTTTCATGATCTATCAAATCTGAAGGGTTTAGTACTGTCAAGGGGTAACAGATTCAAAAAATTATTCTCCTTCTTCTTGTTCTTTGGAGTCGAAGCTTTCCCAGGTTTGAGTCTTAGCGGAAGATATTTTAATTGCACAGAAGTTCAGGATTTTATGCAATTACCCTTTTTTCTTAATGGTGGTTTGGAATCTGTTGTGGTGCTACATTTTTTTTTCTTTGATCTGTATTTGTCTTGGACTGTGCAAGAAACATCAATCGAGGCTGCATGCTGCAATGGGTGGAAGAGACTTTGATCAACTCCTTTGATGTCTGCATGAAGACTAGCGGTTGCTGGGTCTCACCGGGTTTGGTTTTAGATTTTGAGTTTCATACGGAATTGTTGGATTATATTAACCAATGATCCTTGTAATCATATGATGGCAAAATTTTTGAGAATTTGATAAGGACTAGTTACCTGGGCAATGAGCACTGATAATCTTTCATTCTTTCTTGTCATCATTTTGCTTATGGGATTCATGACAGAGCATGCATATGGAATTATTAGAGAAATCAGGAATCAAACACTATCATGTGGTTTAATATTTCAAAATTTCTATCATGGCATTGAAATAACATGTTGGACTGGTGGCGCTTGAGGTAGCCTTCTTCATGAATAATTTGAAACATCTCTCATGTTACAAACACAAATTTGGTAGGTAGGCTAATAAGACTATTCATTGAAGCAATGGATTGGATTTGAGAAACTTTTATTTCATATCATTTCTGAGTTCACAAGTTGTCGATTAGTTGTCAATTTCAAAAGGCGACGACAACAGAGGTGAAGCAGTTGTCTTCCTGTGCCTAAGATTGGCTTTTGATTATATGTTCAAGTCGGTGAAGCACTTTCAAAAAAAAAAATAAATAAAAGATCTGAGTGTAGCCTCAAATTACATTGGTTATGTTGTTTGAAGCAATTCAGCATTTTAGCAGCCAGGATTAATTTGTTTTTTTACTGCACTGTCACAGTTGAGTAGGATTTATGAAACTAACAAATTAATCACCAATTAATGTTGTGATCATCCAGTTGCTAATCATTTGTTTTCATTAACTAAATTCTTAAACGGATAAATTGTCTCTACATACAGTGAAAAAAAGGTGCATGTATATGTTAATGATTATTTATGTCCTGCTGATGCTAAGTTGTTCTGTATCTAATTTTGTCTTGACTGCATTTTAAATGGAGATTTGTGACTCCAAACTCTGCAAAATAAGCTCTCAGCAATTTGGATCCCGGTGCACGTTGGTGCCATGTTGCCTGTTTTTCTCTCAAGTAACAGAAGCAACCTTGATCAAGTTCAGTTAAGATGATACAGAACCTGTTCCACAGCCGTAGAAGTTGAGACAGATTTCCGTTTCTAGATGCCCTTCTTGTAAACTTACTCATGCTGATTTGAGTATGTACATATCTTCCATTACCTTCATCTGGTTTATTCAATTAGGATTCATAACATATTTTTGGACCCTCGTAGGATTGACGCATTGCAGTACATCAATGGAATAAAGTTTATATTGGAAATGATGGAAAAGCCAAAATTTATTCTTGAGCTGATGCATAATGCCCGTTTATATGACTAGGCCTCTGTAAAGAAGCCGGAGTTGAGGAATGCTTTTATTTCTGCTGTAAAAAAAAAAAAAAAAAAATAGAGAAGAAGATAATGGCTTGCATCTCATGGTATTTGAGACGATCTCTATTTACTGCTACCAGCGGAGCCAGAATTGACACTAATTGGCATCTTCATGGTTTTTCAGGAGAATATCAAGTTACGGCTACTGCGCAGACGCAGAATTGTTACTAACTGGGCTTTTTATGATTTGAAGAGAAAAACAACAACAATTTCTGCTCTGACATGCTTTCATGCGTTTGGTTTTACTGTTGGGGTTCTTTGGGTTTACACTTTGATTTTGATGACAAGTTTAATATTTTAATATTTTAATTTTAAATATTTTTATAATTTTACTTAAGTCAAGTTTTGGACATAATATTTGAAGTTCAAATTTAAATATCAAAAACAAGAAAATAATCCTAAATCATAACTCTCATCTCCTTGCAATTTTTTTACAATTATGATGTAATGAAAAATTTATCTTACATTTATCTTGGATAAAATAATTTTAATGATGTATTTTATCTTTCAATATAAAAAAAATTACATGATAAACTGATAACCAACCTAACACGCACAGAACACTCCGAGTCTCATTATTTGATACATGGTAATGTTGAATTTTATTCTTTAAAAAATATAAAATTAATTCAATTTTTATTCATCAAAATTAAATATGTATTTAGTTCGTAAAATTGATTAAATTTATTTAATAAAAATACAATAATTGTTAACATATGTATATTATATATATTAAATTATTTGAAATGAAAAATATAATAATATTAAATTATTTGAAATAAAATTTATTTTAAATATTAATTGTATAGAGATTTGAATGATAAACTATATTTTTAAATTTAAAATTTTAACAAAAATCATTTTTTAAGATCAAAACATAGTAGAAGTTAAAATTTTATTTTTGAAAATTTGAAATTTTAACAAAAATTATATTTTTAAGATAATAAATGCATTGGATGAAATTTTATTTTTGAAATTTTAGAGTTTTAATAAAGATTTGAAATTTTAACAAAAATAATGTTTTTAAGATAAAAAATATAATAAATATTGAAATTTTATTTTCAAAATTTTAAAATTTTAATAAAGATTGTGTTTTTAATATAAAATCATAATAAATGTTAAAATTTTATTTTCAAAATTCTTAAATTTTAATAAAAATCACATTTTTAAGATAAAAAATGTAATGGATATTAAAATTTTATTTTGTTTAATTTTAACAAATATCACAATTTTAAGAGTAAAATATAATAGATGTTGTTACACATAACAAAATTAAAATAAAATATAAAATATTTTTACTTAATTTTATTATATATAAAATTTAAAATACATCTATTTAATATTATTATATATATAATTATTACAGGCTCTATCCCCAGAAACCTTGGAGAGGAGTTTACCCCCCTTCCAACTCCACGTGAAAAAACAATCAACACAAGGATAATAATTAGAATTAAAAAATTATTTTAATTAAAAATATAAAAAAATATTTCTTTAAATTCTTTAATTTTAACAAAACCATATAAACATATCTTATTATTTACTTATCGTTAAAGATAATTTATTAAAAAACTTTTTTAAATAACCTTATATTCTTCTAAATCAAATATAAAAATTTTAACCAAAAACAAAATTAAAAATCACACATTTTATTTTAAAACCACTTTTTTCTTAAATCACTTTTCCTCTATAAATCTGCCAACTAAACCCCTTTAAAGAAATTTTTTTAAGTTTATTATTATTTTAATATTTTCTCGCATTATATATTTCTTTAGATCCTTCAATCCATCTCTCATTCTCTCATTTTCAGTTTTTCCGATTATATCTCGCATTTTCTCAGATGGAGATACAAAACTCGTAGTTTTAAATTTTCTCTTTCTCATTTTCCTGTTCGGTTGCTGAGAAAATTCAGGATAAAAGGAACGGGGAAGTAAGCTTGCTTATCAATGGATCAGTCATTGATTAGCTTGGAGTAAGCTTGACAGTAATTTTCTTCTCATTCTTCCTCATTTTCCTGCATTTTCTCGGTAACCAAATGGAAAATCAATCAATTTGTTTTACGCGTTGTCATTTACTTGAAAATATGCTAACACGTATCACGTTTTCTTGCAGTAATATGAATCTCATCGTTTCAATTCACTTGTTCTTCTAAAGATAATTAAATTTTTGTTTAGTTTGCTTTTTAATTTTTCTTTATTACATTGTTGCAGGAATCTTCCTTGAATGCTAGAATACCAAAATTCGCTAGCAGTTTTTGAAAATTTTGAAGATATCAGGTTTGCATTAGAATTAATTTATATTTTTGGTCTGTTTCTATTAGTCATCGTAATTTTGAAATGTAAATTTTTGTGGCTTTTGGTGTTTTTTATGTTCGTAGATTAGTTGGATTTTTGAAAATGAGTTGGGATCCACAAATGGAAGTTCAATACATCAACAGTAGCTACCCTTATAATAGTGCTGGCAGCTTTATGGAATATTTTGAAGGTCGTACTTATCAAGATGTCAATTTCATTTCGATGGTTCTTCCTGTCTTCAGGTACCATTTATTATCAAAATTATTGTTTTTAAATGTCCTGAAATCATGTCCTTTAACGTCTATGCATGAATAATCAGATGAAAGATATGCCGATTTTATGTATGAGTTGATTGTAATTGATCCATTGGTTCCTTGAGGTATCTGCTTCGTAGCTTGCAAGAATGTGTGTCTTTCAGTTTGTTTGAAGTTTGGAATGTATAATATATCGTATCCTTCGTATGTATTCTAGATGTTTTATTCTAAATGAATTGCTGCCATTGTTCACAGCAAAATGGATTTCCTGTCTGCAGGAGAGTGTGAACCCATCGATGACTACAAGCTTTTACAAGTTTGGATTATCTGATTCTGGCAATATTTCAGATTATAATCATGGTCATTGTTACGAGGTGAATAACCATGAACTATGCGTTGATGAGTATATAAAGGCATCAGAGAATTCCTCATCAATGAGCAATGAACAGACTGCATCAATGAATATAGAATGGGAAGTAAATGCCAGTACAAACTCGCGTGAAAACCCAGTAGATTGTAAGTTTTCACTTCTGCTTTGGTGTTTAGTTTCAAATCTGTGTTTGAAGGTGTGGAATGTAATGCTAAGAAGGTTTATAATGATGTCTATATTGTAACTTGTTGAAATTTAAAATTAGGCCAAGCAATATGTTAGTGGTATGTTTCAACATGGTTTAACTGTCAAAATACCCTAAATACATCACTTATATCTAGCTCTTTCCATCTCAAGATTGCTTTTGCTAATTTAGTGTTGGATAATGTGATGAATTAAATTTGACCCAGCACTTTAATTTTCTATGGTTATCAATGAATTGTCAAATTGTTTAGCAACTTTATGCTTTTCCCCAGTTTTTATAAGGGGATGCTGTGGTTTCCAACTATCAAGTTAGTGAATCGCAGTATGTTAGACAGCATCTCTGTTTTGGTGGATTTTAAACTTTAAACCTCTAATGATTGAAAATAAAATTAAGGATTCAGTGGCCTTCATGATTAATTTGTGTTTACATTCCAGTCTAGTATCTAAAAAATTTTCAAAGATATCTTATAAATTTGTTTTTCCTTGCTGATAGTTTTTGACTTTTGCAAAGATGGACATGACAGAGTTAGTTGTCTTTTATTTGAGGTGTCATTTCCTCCTTTTTTTGATCACAAAGTAGAATGTAGTCCTCTGTATGACTCAGTTCTGGTCATAAAGTGATCACTAAACCTGGTAATACAACGATAATTGAGACTTCTCGATAACAATAAGATTGGTTTTCTGGATTCTCCTCCCCTTGCCCAATGCTTCTTCAGGATCCTTCTTTAATATTTTTCCTATTACTAAAACCATGTGACAACATTTGCATGAGATGTAGTTTTGCTACCTGGAAGAGTTGGTGGGTTCAGCTGGGCAACTTCTGATCTAGTATATTTTTAGTTTTAGCCATTTTAGAAAATTTTGCTATTCAGCAGTGTCCTCGGTCCTGACCACCACATATTATATCAAAGTGATCCTCAACCATGTTTCTATATTTGCTCGTGCTTATTCTTTGTTGCTCTTCTTCCCGGCGCTAAATTGTTGAAAAGTCAATACCGCCACTAGGACACCATCAGTATCACCATTGAGATCTGACACCCTAACATGACCAGAAGACCTTCGGCACCATAATAGTGTTGCCTTCAGAAGAAATTATCATTAAGGAGCCAACTGCACTGAAAAACCATCACCAAGACTGGGTCCACTGCCACTCAACTGGTCAAGGCTTCTTGTGTTCTCAAGCAAATTCTTTGCTTTCATTCTTTATAGAGAGACAACTATTTTATGAGATATGATAACACTGATCTTGACTTGAGTCTGCTGTAGAAAAATTGAGATTGATTGACCTGAAGTTCTCAAGCTCCACCCAATTGAAATTTGAGCTGGTTTACTGAAGCTTGAATCTTGAATTTTGAGGTTTTGTTGCCAACTGAGTTCAAACACCTCTAAGTTTGGTATGGATTGGCTTGTATGCCAGCCTAGCTAACTTAGTTGGTGCATTAATAGAAAGAACGACTACTTATGAGTATGCTCTCCAGTAAATGACTTTTTGTATAAGGGGCAAAGTTGTTCTATAAATTGATTGACCAATATGAAGTTATGTGGCATACCTGAATTAGTTGGATGATTAGTTAAAACAGAAGTTGGTAAGGTGGGGCTTTATTAATTCTTTCACTTTATAGGTCCACAGAGACAACATAATGCTCATGATTACCTGGTATCTCTCCCTTTCTTATTTTCTTTGTTAAACATATGTGCACAACTCTCTCGCGCACACTCCATTTATTTTCACACCCATACATTTTAGTAGATTGTTTGGATCCACATCTAATATTGGTAACTTGAATCTTCTAAGCTTTTATGCTTTCAACATGTTGAAGAGTGTAAACACTTTTCCAAGAATAAATACTTATAGAGTTATAGAGGCTTTGATCCTAATTTTTTTCAGTTACATGGTTCAGAAAACTAAATTTTGCAAAACCTTGTTAAAATATACAGGTCATTTGGCAAGATAGTGTCGATCTTGACAACATGACTTATGAGGTTAGAGCAAAGATTTCCTAATTCTTTTTTTTCTTACTTAATATGGATTATTTCTTTAGTTTTTCTTGATAGCCTTTCAATTAACCCTTATTTTAATTTGGTGCAATTCTGAGTATGAGAAAAAGAGAAAAACGTAATGAAGTTATTAGCCCAATGTATGTTGATATGCATTTGAAGATTAAAACCTTTTGTTGAAGACCTATGAAGAAGTTGTCAGCAATGTTGTTTTATTTTATCTTTATATATATATATATATATTTTAAATTGTGGTTAAGCCTGGATAAGGATAAGTTGACTTATAAGATATGAGATAGGTTTATTGTAAATGTTAAATTAACTAGGTTAATAATACGTTTTACTAAGATAGTTTTGGAAGAATTAGGTCTTCAGGTCAGAAAAAATGGGTTGTGATTTGATCGCTATGTCATTCAGACAACTATAAAAACAAGATGAAGTCAGATGTTATTCGCCCTGTTTTAGTTGTTTGGGTTGATGGACTCATGAAAGGTAGTATATATTTTGGGGTTTAGAACATATATTGATTTTTTTAAGGGGAGGGGAAAGGACAGGAGGGGTGGGGATGCTAACTTATGTTCAAAAGTGTATAACATGAAGTTTATGGGCCAGTGCCGCCCAACTCCACATAAAAAATAAAAAAGAAAAAAAGAAAACAAAAGGGGTAATTATTGGCTTTACATAGCAAAAAATGTATAAGCGGGGTTTAGAAAATTAAGGGAAGAGAGAGAAAAAAAGAGAGAGAAAGAGAAAAGAGCATTATATATTCATGGCTCAACCACTAACTTACATTTGTTTGGCTTGTAAGGACTTTGACTACTAAGGAGAACATTACCTAGTAAATTACTTATGCGCCAAGAAAGTAGACCTAAATTCATAAATGCTTCTAAATATAGAGTACGTTACATCTGACTAGACGTTTTGAGTGCACAAGAATTAAAGAAATTACTCTTCTACTTTTTAATATTAAAAAACACTGTAAAAAGGCATAAATTCTAATTTGCTAAAGCTAAAGTTAAACAATTGATAATAATGAAACTTGTTTGTCTGTGGCTACATCGAGGTCTTAGTAGAAGCATATACATTATTATTCTTTAAATAAATAAGTCATGACATGAAACTTTCTTAAAATCTTAATTAACATGGTATTAGGATTTAGGGGCAGGATTGGGGTCACAAATATAATAAGCTAGCTTTATTTGACTAGCAAGAAACTATCAAGGGGCAATCCTGATAGGTTATCAAATATGCAGCATAAGAAGGCTATAACATCGCTTGCTAAGAGTTTTAATTAGAGACTTCTAAACATGTTAAAAGCAAATCAATCAAGCAAAATTGAAAGACTTGCCTTTTGTTGAGGATATGTGGTGTATGCAGTAAATAATGGCTATTGCCTTTTGAATACTTCTAACATCTGATATATGCATTGTCTTTAAATTGGAATGGTAGACGCTAGTTTTGTTGAAAAGATACAATGAACCCTCTTAATTTAGCTTTGAGATAAAAATTCTTATCCAATGCAAACATTTTAATTAATAATAAATAAAGATCAACCAACACATTGATTTGAAATGGACTCAACTGAAGAACTTCTGTTATATTGTAAACAGATCTTTTTTGTTGATGAATTCTTCAAAAATTACAGGAAAATTATTTCATATGCTCTCAGTAGAGTGTTGGTAACTTAAATTAGAAAAGGAAAAAATAACTTAACCAGTATATTGGTTATTGTTATTGGTGAAAATAGACAGATAAACTATTGGAATCACTTATCATCCTTTAAGTTTAGTAAATTCTGTAAAGCTGGAATATTGTCTGCTTATTTCTTTAGTTTAATAGACATTTTTTCCCTAGTTATCCTTGACTCACTGTGCTTTTGAACAAAGAATTTTCTTTCCTCTAATGGGCATAATTTTGATCATTAGAATTCAAAATTTATGGCATTATTTCAAAGTGCAACTAGATGTACTGCATTAGTTGACTAGGCAATCATGTGGGCTACATACTGCTTGTTGTATCCCTTCATTTGGTTGTGCTCACTTAGAGCAGCAAATATCCTTTGCAAGGAGATTCCCAATGATTTTAATGAACACAACAAATTGATATTGAAAAAAATTTTATTCAGTCATTTTTCATGCATTTCTCAAAAAATTTGGGTTGTGTATCTGTGAATTTTTTTCCCTTTCTTTATTTTGATTAAATTATTCCTGATTATATTTATCACTTTAGGAATTACTTGAATTAGGGGAGACTCTTAGAACTCAAAGTTGAGGTCTCTCCCAAGAACATATTTCGTTGCTCCAAGTTTCAAAATACAAATGCAGCTTATTCTCAAAGAAGAAATCAAGGAATGAGAGGTACTGCTTGTGCTTCACTTTGCCTCTACTAAATTTGATTTGCTTTATCTGCTGCAGGTTATTTTCTTCAACAAAATTTAAATTGAAATACACAACCCTAGTCTTCTTTGTGGTGTTCTTGATGTATAATTTTACTGGCTTGCAAGGTCTTGTATACAATTATTGTAAATCTATCCAGATTTAAGATTTGCCCTTGATTTCCACTTTCCATGAACCAACTCACTCTGCCTTTTTCTTTTGGTCGTCTAATTGTTGTTGGTTCTTGTAAAAAAGGTTCAAATTAAAGCTGTTGATCTATTAGCAGTTATTTTTAAATGGAGCATTGAAAAGCTTGAAAATGGTTGGCTGATTACTTCAAGTTATTTATTATGTCTACATGTATGTAGATAACTGGTTGGCCAGTAGCCATCTCTATGCAATAATAATAATGTTTTATCGAAACCCTCATAGGATTACCTTGTAAAAGGTTCTAGGTGGGTTGGTGAAAAGGAGATAAAAATCTAGATACATGAGTGTTACTTCTATCTTATTATGTCCTTCAGCTATGTAGTGGTGTGCATGCTCTTTTCTAAGAAATAATTCTAAAGGTTTGTTGTTTTGGGCTGTGGTACACCTAGCATCTAATATCAAATGCCTTTCTGTTTGTGAGCTGTCGATCACTGATAGGTGTAGACACCTCAATTTGTCTGGGGGTTTACTTGTGATTTTTGCTAATAAAAAATAAAAAATAAAAAATAAAAAAGCTAAAAAAAATGAAAAAATAAGTAGTTGAGTTTGTGTGAATTTGTTGGAATTGGTTTGTAAAGTTGGAGT